>PVHP010044428.1:0-14102 GCA_004024765.1 Zapus hudsonius
GCTATTTCAAGCACTACGAAATCCTTTTGTCCCTTCTAAGCAGTACCCGTCTTCCCCTTACGTGCAGAATTCCTATGGTGTCAGCGGTGACAAAGATCAAGCGCTAATATCAGAAATCTCCAGTCGGGATCGCATCCCAGCCTTGTCACCTAGCTGACTAAATGACGTGCCTCATGTTACTGGTCTGTATCAAGGTTATTGGATGACTAAATGAACAATGCAATAAAGGATTGCATAGTAAGGGCTGTTTAAAAAATTGATATTAAGGTTGGAGAAATGGCTCAGTGGTTAACATGCTTGTCTGCAAAGGCTGTTGAACCAGGTTTGATTCCCCAGCCCCCAAGCCAGATGCAGAAAGTGGCGCATGCATCTGGAGTTCCTCTGCAGTGGCTGGAGGGCCTGGTGCACCCATTCTCTCTGTCTCCCTCTCTACTTGCAAGTACAATATATTTTTAAACTTGATAGTCCCTCTTTGTTGTATATGGTGTAAGATGTGCACACGTGTAAGAGGACGGAGAAGAACTTTGGGTGTCTTCCATTACTGCTCATCCATCTTATTTCCTTGAGACAGGGTCTTCTGTAGAGACTGGTAAGCCCTAGTGATCCTCCTGTCTCTGCCCCTCTCAGTGCTTGGGTTACAAGCATGCAACACCACACCTGGCTTTTGTTTTAAAACCAGGGGCCTGGGAATCGAAAGACAGGTCCTGGTGTTGGCACAGCAAGCTCTCTTACCTGCTGAGCCATCTTCTGAGCCCTGATGGCCCTTTTACTACATTTTCTGTTTAGTTCTCATTGAAAGGCTGTGATATGTTGAGTTTAGCAATTGTCCACACCCTTGGGAGGGAGGTGAGTGGACTCTGCGGTCTTCACTGACTGAAGAATAAGATAGCACCATCATGTAGAGACTGCACCAGAGGCTGCTAACCTTCCATAAGCGTCATCTTGGATTTATCCAGAGGAGGGCAAGAAGTATAGTTCACTTAGTAAGCTGCTTGCCTAACATGCACAAAACCTTAGGTTCAATCCTCAGCATCATAAACTGGGTGTTAGGGTGCATGTCTTGAATCCCAGCACTCAGCAGGTGAAGGCAGGAGGATCAGAAGTTCAAGATAATCTCTGCTATGTAGTGAGTTCAAGGCCACCATGAGCTACAAAAAAATAGATTCATTCCAGAAGATAATTCATCCAGAATTTTTTGGTTTTGTTTTCTTACTTGTCCCCTCTAGGACCCATCTCTAGGCCCATGGAGAGTTGTACGTGGTTGGGAGCAGAGTTCAGGCTGGACCAGGTAAGTTACAGGAGTGTACATACTGAATTTGCTGGTTTAGGATGGAACATGAAGCCAAGTTCAGCTGTGTCTGTCTGCAGGGTCTTTCCCAAGGAATGCTTGGGGCCTGAGGAGGATTCTCTGAGCTAGCTCTTGCTCTCCTTTACAGTTTGGTGCAGCTGACCAGGCTGCAAAGCGATGGGAATGTGTCCTTGGTTTGGATCAACAAGAGGCTCCACCTGCAGGTGTACCAGGTTGTACTGCCAGGCTTTGAGCTGCTACTTTGCCCCCCATCTTCCTCCAAGGACCTGAGTGCCATGCAGCCCAGCCTAGAAGAAGAGGCAGATGTAATGGTGGTGGCAGAAGAGTCTGCTATACTAAAAGAAGTGGCCTCCCCCTGGGAAGATGTAGTAGAGCCTTGCACAGGTATGTACCCAATAAATGCCTGCTCCCTGGTTATCAGCAAACTGTGCCAACACAAAATAGAGTTAACATGAGAGTCTCAGTTCCTTTCAAAATCTGGTTGGGGCCCAAGGTGATAGAGTGCTTGCCTGGCATGCAAGAGACCCTGGATCTGATCCCAGGCAGCACTCCCTTCCCATCCTCCCACCCCACAAAAAAGAGGGGGGCGGAGAGACAAAAGGAAAAGAAATAATAGATTTGAGACTGGGGGTGTAGCTCAGTTGGCAGAGTGCTCGCCTAGCATACACAAAACTCTGGGTTCAGTCCCCAGCACCACCTAAAACTAGGCATGGTGGTGCATGTTTGTCATTCCCATACTCCAGAGGATCAGAAGTTTGAGGACATCCTCGGCTACATAGAAAATTTGAGGCCAGCTTAGGCTATATGATACCCTGTCTCAAAAAAAAATAAGATCTGAAGCCGGGTATGGTGGTGCACGCCTTTAATCTCAGCAATCGGGAGGCAGAGGTAGGAGGATTGCCGTGAGTTCAAGGCCACCCTGAAAATACATAGTAAATTCCAGGTCAGCCTAGACTAGAGCGAGACCCTACCTCAAAAAAAAAAAAGATCTGAGCCGGGCTTGCTGGCACACACCTTTAATCTCAGCACAGAGGCAGAGCTAGGAAGATCGCTGTGAGTTCAAGGATAGCCTGGGAATACAGCCTAAATTCCAGTCAGCCTGGGCTAAAGTGAAACCTTAAAGACGAAGAAGGAAAAAAAAAAAAAGAGGATCAGGAAGTGTGGAATCGGGAGGTAGGGCTTGATTCGGATTGAGTAAGGACCATGCCATAATAGCTCATGCCCCAGGGAAGACTGGTGCCATTGATCCCACTGAGGTTCAGGATACATCATAGTAAAGTTCCCTGGTAAGAGCACCTGCTGCCTACTTTGAACTAACCTCAGCCCCTACCTATTGCTTTGCAGATTCTGCTTACCAGTCACCCCCCAGTATTCAGACAGAGAATATGGTAAGCTCCAAACCTGTGAGCCATACCCAGGACCAACCTCCCAACAGTAGCCAACACCTTAACCCGTTGCTCCAGAATTGCAGCATTGATGAGGAGACACAGACACTTGAACCTCAACATGGTTCAACTGTCCAGAAGAACCCAGAGAGCAGTGAGGCCAGTTTGTCACCTACCAAAGACACCCAGCTGCATGTCTTCCCAGTTAAGAAGCTACTTGGCCCCAGTGATCAATGTCTGCCCATAGCAAAGACATTGGAGCCTGGGGCCCAACCCTCCAGCTTCCCTATTCTTCAGAATCCTCCTCATCTGGTAAGAACTTCCCCAAAGCAGGGGCGAAGGTATCAGTGTGGAGAGTGTGGCAAGACATTCCTGCAACTGTGCCACCTCAAGAAACATGAGTTTGTGCACACAGACCACAAGCCCTTCCTGTGTACCGAGTGTGGCAAGAGCTATAGCTCAGAGGAGAGCTTCAAAGCCCACGTGCTGGGCCACCGTGGGGTGCGGCCCTTCCCCTGCCCACAGTGTGACAAGGCTTACGGCACCCGCCGAGACCTCAAAGAGCACCAGGTGGTACATTCGGGTGCCCGGCCTTTTGTGTGTGATCAGTGCGGCAAGGCTTTTGCCCGGCGGCCCTCTTTGCGGCTGCATCGAAAGACCCACCAGATACCCGTTGTCCCTGCCCCTTGCCCGTGCCCAGTGTGTGAGCAGCCCCTGGCTAACCAGGGCTCCCTGCAGAACCACATGAGGCTCCACACTGGGGAAAAGCCCTTCCTGTGCCCACACTGTGGCCGCGCATTCCGCCAGAGGGGCAACCTGAGGGGACACTTGCGGCTACACACAGGAGAGCGTCCTTACCGCTGTCCTCACTGTGCCAACACTTTTCTCCAGCTGCCTGAGCTGCGGCGCCATCTCATCTCCCACACTGGGGAGGCCTACCTGTGCCCTGTGTGTGGGAAGGCCCTCCGAGACCCACATACCCTCCGTGCTCACGAGCGTCTGCACTCCGGGGAGAGGCCCTTCCCTTGCCCTCACTGTGGCCGTGCTTATACACTGGCCACCAAACTGCGGCGCCACCTCAAGTCGCACTTGGCAGATAAGCCCTACCGCTGCCCCACCTGTGGCATGGGCTACACCCTCCCCCAAAGCCTCAAGCGCCATCTGCTCATTCACCAGCTTGAGGCTTCCTCCAGTACCCCTTCTGTGCCTCCTGCAGCCTCTGAGCCTGCCCCGGTGCTGGACACATGCCTCCAGCAGGAAGGGCCATCAGATGGGGATGTGGTAAAGGTCACAGTTTCAGAGAGCCAGGAAAAGTGCTTTGTGGTGCCTGAAGAGCCAGGCCCCAGCCCCAGCCTGCTACTGATCCACAGGGACTTGGGCTTTGGTGGCTGGGCGGAGGTGGTGGAGGTGGAGACAGGCTCCTGATACCTGGGCTCTCCTGACAGCCCCATAAAGACTTCCAGCGCTGTGTGGCCGCATCATTTTCTTTGGCTGGTCCGGTAGATACAGTGAGCTTAGTATGGTCCTCCCTGTTTGTGAACCATTACATTGCTCCAAGACTGCTCCGTGAAATCTTCAGCAGAGATCTGGTTACTGACTCAGTCCTGATCCAGCAAGGTAGGCAGATAGTCGTCAGGGTGCCCCCTCTCGGGTGCTTAGCACTAGGATAGACCCATCAAGCTCTGCAAGGGACATTCTGTTTGGAAACAAGTTAAAACCAAGTCACGTCTCCTCTGTAATTCAGGTTTTGGTTAATTTTGGCAGCTTTTTATACCACTTGGCAGTCGTGAAGCCAGTTTTCCTGTGCTGAAGGAGACCAAACGATTATGGGGAATGGCTAGGGCAGGATTTGTACCCTTTCATATACCTGGCCCACAGGTAGCCCAACTCTAAAGGAGAGTGAGGAATTAATGTGTTTTGCATTTGCTGTGGGCCTGGACTGCAAGGTATTGGGGGAACAGCTGAACATGGTGATGCACATCTTTAATCCCAACACTCAGTAGGCCAAAACAGAAGGGTTGCTGAGTTGGAGACCAGCCTGAACTATATAGGGACACTTAGGGGAGAGAAGGATGGAAGGAGGAAAAAAGGCAATGCCCTATACATAGCTTATGGTCCACTGGACCGAGGCTGAGCATCAAGGCATTGAGGCTGTGGACATGAATGTGTTAACAGAGTAGTTTATTTGATGGGGGGTGCACACTGGCGGTCAGAGGAAAACTTTGAGGTGTCTGTGCCCCACCTTTGAGGAACAGTCTCACTGCTGCTAAACTGCACAGAGCCATGAACTTCAGATTTTCTTGGCTCAACCTCCCACTGTTGAAGGTGCTCTGGGATCACAGGTGCACCTGCCAGTTTGCATCCAACATTAAGTAGGTGCTGGGGAACTGGAGCAGACAGGCTTTGCAAGCAAGTGCCTCTAACCACTGAACCATCTACCCAGTCCTTGATGGGATTATTGAGTGCTAAGCAGGGGCTCCCAGAGATCACAGAGCAAACCCTGACTGGGCCTATGCTTTATGTGAGTTTACCTGATCTTCACAGTGTCCCTGTGCTGTAGGTAAGATTGTAATCCTCGCTATAAAGGCCACAGTTACAAAGCTACCTTGGGTTGAAATCCAAACCCACCCAGTCTAGCTCAGGTTGGGGTTAGGATCTCTGCCTCTGCACTGCTGTCCCTTAGTTCACCTGGACCTGATGGATGTTTAGGGAGATGGGATGTAATTGTAGAGAGGCAGAGACTGAACAACCAGGGAGGGTGGGCAGGGGAAACAGGCCAAGTAAGAACCAGAAGCAGGACAGACAGCCGGAGAGGCTGGGCTTAAGGGTAGATGCGGTCTTTGGGAGGTACAAGGGATGGAATTCATTGAGAGATACCATAAGCAGTTAGGAAAGGCTGCAGACCTGAGTGGAAAAGATTAGATCAGAAGAATTAGGCAGCCATCGAAGCTATGGTTGCAGCAAGAATATCTACAGAGAAGCAAAGAAACCAAGGTCAAGGTAGCCTATCCCTTTCAGGTGGAGACCAGGAAGGCTCATCAGGGAAGTGAAAACCAGCATCCAGTGTGTATGAGAGAGTATAGCACTACAACTAACGGAAGGTAATGTCAACAAGGGAGGGGAGCAGTGCCAGTGCTTGTGAGCAGGTAGAAACCAGCCACATTGGGTCTCTGAGGAAGAGTAGGAAGGCTGGATGTAGCTCAGTGGTGTAGTGCTTTTCCTAGCATGTGAAAAGTTCTGAAACAGTGGGAGGTGAGACAGGAAGCCATCTTGTATCCTGCAAAGGTGTTGTGATCCCTGAGTCCCAGAGGAAGAAAAGACCACACAGTAAATACAAGATGTGTGGTTTTGTGAATTCCATGCTGTCAGAAGCATCCCATCTCCTGGATTGCCACTGATATTTCCCCCTGCTGCCAGCCCAGTCTTAGTAACTCCTTGGCAAAGCATGTCTGAAATTTCCAATGGAGGAAGGAAATCAAGGCGTCTGTAGAGAAAGGTCATCCAGAGCCTGAAGGATGGCTGCTAAGATTAGTATTTTAGCCATTTTGTGGGGTTTGCCCAAGTTCTTTTCTAGCTCCTTCCCACAGGGGATGTAAGCTCATGCAACTTCTCAGCAGTGTCTTCTCATTGCTGTTAGGTGCCCTAGGGACACTGCTGAATTCTGACCTGCACAGAAATGGGGATATTGGGCTGGGGAGATGGCTCAGCAGTTAAAGGCACTTACTTGCAAATTCTGATGACCTGGGTTCGATTCCCCAGTACCCACGTAAAGTCAGGTGCACAAAGTGGTGCATGCATCTGGAGTTCGTTTGCAGTGGGAAGAGGCCCTGGTACGTCCATGAAGTGGGGATGTTTTAGGTAGTTAGGGATGCCATTCACACCCCAGAGCCTTCCCAAGCCAAACTAGATGTTAATCCACTTTCCAAATTCCCACACAGCTGGCCTGCTGCCAACACACTTGACCATGACAGCCTGGGATTTGGGAGTCTGCACTGCCAGATTGAGGATGGTACCACAGAGTCTTATCCATGCTCCTTGCTGGAGATGCAGAAATGGAGACCTGGAGATGGCCAAGGGCATGAGGCCACTGGGTAGCAGGACTAGGGTGGAGCCCAGGCTTCTGACTCCTAGCTTGGTGTTCCTGCTGTTCACATAAATGGCAGTGTCCATTCTCAGGAAGATTGATCATTAGTTTTTTTTAAATAGTTTATTTATTTATTAGAGAGAGAGAGAGGCAGACAGAGAGAGAATATGGGCACACCAGGGCCTCCACTGCAGACACATGCGCCCTCTTGTGCATCTGGCTGTATATGGGCACTGGGGAATCGAACTCTGGTCCTTCTGCATTGCAGGCAAACGCCTTAGCCACTAAGCCATCTCTTCAGCCCGATCATTAGTTTTTGGTTTGGTTTGGTTTGGTTTGGTTTTTTGAGACAGTCTTGATCTAGCCCAAGCTGACCTGGAATTCACTATGTACTCTCGGAGTGGCCTTGAATGCTCCTAGCTCTGCCTCCCGAGTGCTGGGATGAAAGGCATGTGCTAACAAGCCTGGTTTATTTTGTTTTAAAAAAAAGTTTTTTTTGTTTTTTGTTTGTTTGTTTGTTTTTTGAGATAGGGTCTCATTCTAGCCCAGGCTAACCTGGCACTTACTCTAGTCCCAAGTTGGCCTCGAAAAACTCACTCCAAAACCATGTGCCACTTTAACACCAGCACTTGGGAGGCAGAAGTAGGAAGGCTGCTCTGAGTTTGAGGCCACCTGAGACTACATAGTGAATTCCAGGTCAGCCTGGAAAACAAAAAACAACCCCCCCAAAAAAAAGAAGAAAACAAGAAACAGTGAGACACATGTTCATATGCACCAGAATGATTCCTATAAAATGGGGGAAGTGTATTATTTATTAAGGATACAAGCAACCTGAACCCTTAAATCTTGTGGGTGGGATTATAATTTACTTGAAATGGTTGTCATGCATAAGACATGCTCAAAAATCCTTTCCTGGGCATGTATGCAACAGAAATAAGTGCTGATTTACACCAAAAGACATATTTAGGGACTGGGGATGATTGCTCAGTGGTTAAAGGCACTTGCTTGCAAAACCTACCTGCCTGGGATCAATTACCAAGCCATCTATGTAAACCAGATGCAAAAAGTGGAACAAACATCTGGTGTTGGTTTGCAGTGACAACAGACCTGGAATGCCTATACACACAGGCAAATAAATACATATATATGCATATATATATATATATATATATATATATATATATATATATATATATAAGCTACATAGACTGGGAAGATGGCTCAGCAGTTTAAAGGTGCTTATTTGGAAAGCCTGCTGGCCTGGGTTTATTTCCCAAGCTGACAATCCAAGCAAAGATTAGTACACATTTGTTTCTGGTGTTCTCTTGCAGTGCCAAGAGGCCCTGGTGTGCTGCCCCCCCCACACAATACATGCAAATAAATAAGAAAAATATCACTAGAAAAAAATAAATGTACAGTCTTTTTGCAATGAAATAAAGTATTAAAAGGCATGAACATCTGATATATGCACTATAGATGAATAGTATGCTGAGCTAGAAAAGAGACACACACTGTCACAGCCACACACCACTGGGATGAATCTCCAAACCAGGTACAGTTATGGGAGGAAAGGATTTATTGAAGCTGCAGATCCAGGAGAAGTTCCATAACAGTGAAAGAGGATGCTCCCCTTTCACAGGTCCAAGCAGAGAGAAAAACCCATCACCAACACCACATACAATAGCAAACAAGCAGGAGGGCCAAGGAGAGAACTTCTTTCCCTTTATATAGCTTTAGGGTGGGGTTTTGCAACCTTTTCCCAGACTTCATGGCTTCCTATGTCTCTGGAATTTCCTTTCTGCACTGCCCACACAGGAAGAAATGCTAATTTCCAACTTCCCTGAGCTACCTTACATCCTGCCCCATACTGAGTTAGAGTTGCCTTACTGTAAGAAACATCAGAGATCCACCCAAGATAATTAAAAAGATCAAGTTGACAACAAAACCTAACCATCACAAGTCCACCCCTTGTCAACGTGACATCAAACCATATGTTTACATCATACCTAACTTCCAAATGAAGACAGTAACAAAGTCATAATTCTTTTTTTTTTTTTTTGTTTTTTTTTTTTTTTTTTTTTTTTTTTTTTTTTTGTTTTTCGAGGTAGGGTCTCACTCTAGCCCAGGCTGACCTGGAATTCACTCTGTAGTCTCAGGGTGGCCTTGAACTCATGGCGATCCTCCTACCTCTGCCTCCCGAGTGCTGGGATTAAAGGCATGCGCCACCACGCCCGGCTTCAAAGTCATAATTCTGCCTAACATGATATAACTATCCCACGTACAACAAAAAATGCCCCCAACACAAGGCAAGGTCCCTTAACTGAGTTCTGTAAAATCGAATCAAGTTACATGCTTTTAACATATAATGGCACAGAGTAAGCATTTCCAACTTCTATGAGGCATAACAAGGCTGGACCAAAGCGAATTCAACAACCATTAGGCAAACTTCAAACATCTACAATTCAAGTCCAATATCACAACCAGTGACTGTCAGTTTCTGGATTTTCCAATTTAGTACCTCAGGCTTGGCTGAGGAGCTGGGAAAAACTTCCATTCCAAGCCAACAGCACTCCGTGGTAGCCCTTGCATAGTCCTGGTATAACCAAAACATCTTCCGGTCACCATTGCAAACCATGGTCCATCTTCCAAAGGCTTTGCTAGCCTATTAGGGACTTTACTCCCTGTTCCATATACCACATCTCAGCAGCAACTCCTGGAACCATGTGCATTTCATGACCCACTCCATACATGCATTTCTCATGCTTCCGAAAGCAATACCAGGTATGCAGGACACAGCCATGTTAATTCAGGGACAAAATAAATTGTGACTTTGAAGAGTAGGTTCCTTCATTTTAGCTCTCTCCATCCAAAAGAGTTTGCACAGTCTATCATTCAGTCCTTTCTGGGTAGAAACACCTCAGGCATTCTTTCTGTTGCTTCAATATAGACCAGTTAGGCTATCTTCTTTAGGATTGCTAATGGGTTCACAATAACAGCTTCAATAACCAAAAGCCAGTCTCTGTGCCAATAAGTTAAACTTGCTTTGAGTTTTTTCCAAACTTAAATCTTAAATTCTCAGTTCCATATCATTAGCCAAACACCTCAGTCCATTGCTTAAATTTAATCTTGATCAAACTCTCTGGGCATGGGCAGTAGAACACAGCCAACTCTTATTCCAGTAACATAGTTCTAATAACTTTCTCTTCATTCTCTCCTTCCCCTTAAAAAGTTCACAAGCCAAGCCTACAAATACAATTCTCTCTGTACTTAACATTTTCAAATTTTTACCAAAATAGTCCATAAAACTTGGCTTACCACTCTGGAAGGTGTCTTCAGTTGAAGTACCAAGTCTCCATGTCCAGTCCTCCAGCACACAAGTTCCAGAAGACCAAAGTCCACACAGTCAGAATCATCTCAGCAATATCACCCCAGGTCCTGGTACCAAAACTGTCATACTCAGGCACACACTACTGGGATGAATCTCCAAACCAGGCACAGTTATGGGAGGAAAGGATTTATTGAAGCTACAGATCCAGAGGAAGTTCCATAACAGTGAAAGAAGCTGACCCTCTTTCACAGGTCTAAGGAGAGAGAGAAAAGCCCATCACCAACACCACACATTAACAATAGCAAACAAGCAGGAGGGCCAAGGAGAGAATTTCTTCCCCTTTATATAGCCTTAGGATGGGGTCTTACAATCCTTTCCCAGATTTAATGGCTTCCTGTGTCACTGGAATTTCCTTTCTGCACTGCCCATACAGGAAGAAATACTAATTTCCAACTTTCCTGAGCTTCCTTACATCCTGCCCTATACTGAGTAGGACTGCCTTAATATGAGCAACATCAGAGATCCACCCAAGATAATTAAAAAGATCAAGTTGACAACCTAACCATCACACATGTTAAATGCAGTTCATATTAAGTTCAAAGGCAGGCAAATCTGGGTTCAATTCCCCAGCATCCACATAAAGCCTGATGCAAAGTGATGCATCTAAGATCCCAGTGTACCTGTGACAATGGGAAGCTAAACCAGGAGAATCTGAAGCTTTCTGGCCAGCTAGTGTGATGTCTATCTGCAGTATGGCAGTTCATTTGCAGTGGCAAGAGACCCTGGGTCTATTTAAAAAAAAATTTTTTTTAGGGGCTGGAGAGATGGCTCAGTGGATAAGGCACTTGCCTCCAGTGCCTAAGGACCTGGGTTCAATTCCCCAGGACCCACATAAACTAGACCCACAAGGTGGTGGCCCTGGTGTTCTCTCTCTCTCTCTCTCTCTCTCTCTCTCTCTCTCTCTCTCTCTGTATCTCTCTGCTTGAAAAATGAATAAAATATTAAAAAAAAAAAAAAAGAGACCCTGGGTCAAAGAAGGTGGAGCCCAGATACCTCAAAGGTGTCCTTTGACCTCCACATTCAAGCTGTGGTACACACATATACATAACACATACAAATAATTTTTATTTTTTTAGTTATATAATTATGATTCGTGAACATGCAAGTCAAATCTCATTTTAAGAAACATGTTTTTGAAGTGTGTGTGTGTGTGTGTGTGTGTGTGTGTGTGTGTGTGTGTGTGTGTGTAGGAAGTGGCCTATTCAGGAATTAAGCTGACTTGTGGGAGACCTAGACCCTGGTCTGTCAGCCATCTCATCCCAGACTATATACATGACCCCAAACAGCTCTGCCTGAGGACAAGCTAGGCAAGAGCTTGTGCTCCTTTGCGTCCCTGCTCTTTGTCCCTCTGTCCTATGTAGACCCAGGACTAATATTTACCTTGCAAACAGGAAATGGGGGATGGTCGGGAGCAGGCCCAGGAGGAGCTATGTCAAACCAGAAGCCTCCTAAGGCTGGGCCAGTGCAGAAAGGTGACCAGGAACAAGCCCTGTCTAGACCTGGCCATATGGGCCAGCTCCTGTTTAGGGACCAGAGATGAGAGAGGACAGCTAGAGGCCAGGAGGTCCTGGATTTGAATCCTCCCAGGCAGCAGCTACCCACAACACCACAGCACCCCCAGGCCTGGGAAGAAAAAAAGAGGACCTCCCCTCTGGTTAATATGCTGAAGCCAACTTTGTTTGTTCCTATCCTGGGTGTACCTCGGGCCAGGGGACAGCTTTCACCTGGCCACGCCCTTGTCTCTATTTCCAAGCACAGATCTACTGCTTAGTAAACACTTAGTGTTTCCTGCGCTCCTCACTCATAATCTACCTTAGTTTTCACAACAAAGTGTTGTGCCTACTGCACATATGAGGAAACAGAGGCACGCATAAAATAAAGCCACCACTATTGGTTGAGATAGAAAGGAGCCTGGGGGATTCTTGGGACCCCACATCAGGCCACATGTACCCGTGTCTTAGGGAGGGAGGGGATGACCATCCTTAGTCCATGAAGGACCTGTTCTCCCCATGGCAGGAGTGGACCAAAGGACTTTCTATCCACTAGTCCCCATGGCCCTGACCTACTGACCTCTCCTCTGCCACTGATTTCTTCACATTGGTTCAACATTAACTTGGAGCGGTCAGGACCATCCTTCAGATCCCAGGAGCCGACACACTATGGCGCACGTCCCAGGCCGAGGCCTACCTGGCTTCTTGGTGCTGGCTGTCCTGATTAACCTTGTTCATGGCCAGCATGGTAAGGGGGACACTTGGGGGCTGGGGCAGGCTGGAGGGTGTGGGATGGGTGTGTGGTCTGGGATTTCTGGTTTAGAGAACACAGGTCCAGGGGCAGGATGTGGGGGGACACAAATTCTTTCATCTAGCATGGGGAGTGGGCTGGGGCAACCAATCAAAGGAGAGCTGCTGAGCTGATGTTCAGAGGAGCCTCTGGGTACTCCCGTCTTGTGCCCCCCAATGGCTAAGGCAGCCACGCTCCCTGAGGCGACTGTCCCACCCCCCTCCTGCCGCAGTGTTCCTGGCCCCTCAGCGAGCACTGTCACTACTCCAGCGAGTCCGCAGAGCCAACAGTGGCTTCCTGGAGGAGGTGCGCAAGGGCAACCTGGAGCGGGAGTGTGTGGAGGAGCAGTGCAGCTATGAGGAGGCCTTCGAGGCCCTGGAGTCCGTCAGCGACACGGTGAGCCCCGACCCCACCGGCTCTTGAGAGGACGGGGTGGGGGACAGGGCAGGGCACCCCCAGGGAGAAAGCTGGAACCTCAGCGAGGGGAGCAAGGAGCATCTTGGCTCTTGACCCGTTGACAACTTCTTGGGCAAGAAAAGGGGGGCACTTTCAGCCTCCCATAGGGGTCCCAGGATGCCCCCCATGTCAGATCCAGGACCTGGTGAGGCACATGACATCAGGGGTTCGCCTCAAGTTCAGCACACAGGCTATCTCGGGGCTTTCTAGAATGCCTGGTGCTGGCTGAACCCTTGAACTCCTGTGCCATCCTTAGAGGGGTGCACAGGCCTTTTCCTCTGGAGCTCCGTTGCAGCCTTCGCCGTCCTTGCCCCTCTTCTCCTATCTACCCCAGCCGAGGAGAGACCCTGCTGGGTCCTGTGTGTGTTGGGTGGGGGACCCCCTCTCCTCATATACTCTCCTTCTGGGACAAAAAGTGAGAGACTGCCTGGAGTTTCACGTCCAGCCCTTGTTTTTCAGGATGTCTTTTGGGCCAAGTACACAGGTGAGTGCAAGGGAGGCTGGGGGCTGCAGCTAGAAATGGCCTCCCCCATGGACTCTTCAGGTACTGCACACAACCCCATCATCTGCACCCTCCTCTTCCTCGGTCCCCCCACTCCTTCCCATTCTGGACTCCACCCCATCCCTTCCTCACAGCAAGCCCAAAGCTGTTTTTGGTCTTTTCCAGTTTGTAGTTCAGTGAGGAAACCGCGAGAGACTTTCATGGAATGTATGGAAGGTGAGGTCCTGATTGGGAGTCTGGCAGGTATTGGGGGGAGGGTGGGAGAATGGGAAAGTAGGGGTGGGTTAGGAGCCATGGCCCCTGTGGCCTTCTCTAGCCCGTGAAATTGCCTCTTGGTTCCTGAGGTCAAGGACATGTCTTTGCCTATGGTTCTGCGTCTGGCAGTTGGCAGGGTGATTAATATTGGAGGAAGGAAGAAATGAATGGATAATTAATCTTTGGGGCCTTGTCCTCACTTCTGTCTACCCTGTATTGGAGCTTTGAATATGTCACGTACATTCTCCAAATCTTTTATTTTATTTTTTAAAAAATATTTCATTTAGCCGGGCGTGGTGGCTCACGCCTTTAATCCCAGCACTTGGGAGGCAGAGGTAGGAGGATCGCTGTGAGTTCGAGGCCAGCCTGAGACTACAGAGTGAATTCCAGGTCAGCCTGGGCTAGAGCAAGACCCTACTTCGAAAAACCAAAAAAAAAAAAAA
>PVHP010044430.1:0-13935 GCA_004024765.1 Zapus hudsonius
ATGTGAGGAAGAGAGCAGAACCCATAATTTTTTACACCAAAGAATAGCATCTCGTAACTTATAAAACTTTGGATTTCAGGACTTTTCTGCTTTCATTTGAAGCATTTTACTTACCAAAATTATGCCAAAGTTCTTTGCTTGCCAGTATCCATGTTATATCATGCCAATCATAAGGATACATTCTGACTTACAAAGACAGGCACCAATCCCCGCTGCTTGTCTTCCTCGATGGCTTTCTGAAGAGTGTCCCCTCGGAGTGAGAAGTCGTCATCCACAGGCAGAAATTTCATCTTCACAAGGGAAATCAAACCAGCCTTCTCCACTGAAGAGTGAGCCTAGACGGGCCATGAAAAACATTTAAAGTATGGCTTCCTCGATGGGTGTGGTGGTGCACACCTTTAATCCCTGCACTCAGGAGGTGGAGATAGGAGGATCACTGTGAGTTTGAGGCCAGCCTGAGACTACATAGTGAATTCCAGGTCAGCCTGAGCAAGAGCAGGACCCTACCTCAAAAAACCAAAACTAAAAAATATATATGGCTTTCTCTATAGTTCCTGAAGTCACCTGAAGCCTGAGCTTCCTTAAACCCCAGGGAACTCATGTCCAGAAGACAATTACTCCAGGACTAAGACCCTAGAAGCCAAGCACCAACCTGGAAGTCTGACCTTTGTGCAGGCAACTCACCTGGTCCGAGGCATAGGCAATGAGACGGGCATTCAGGGAGGACTCATCAGCATCAGGCTCAGACTTCTTCATTTCTAGGATTTTGTTCTTCCTCGCTGCCAGCAGGGCGATCAAGGTGGATTCGCTGACGGTGCTCTGCAGTGGAGAGGGATTACCAGTGGCAGCATCCTCCCTCTACATCCCTCTGTAGTTCCCCAGGTTGGTTTCTGGTGTGCATGTGTGTGCATGTGTGTGTGCATGTGTGTGCTGTGTAATAGCTATTAATGAGGCAGGGCAGAGAGCTCCTTCCTAAGCGATCTCCTTCCTCCCCCAGCTAGTCTGCACTCTGAAAAGACGCTCACACCTAATACCAACATCTCTATTAAAGCAGGAGCAACAAAGAATGATCCATTCTTTGTAGATGTAAGTTTGCTCACCGTAAAAGTTATTTTAAGGGGACAAAAAAAAAAAAACCAACCACCACCTTGGGCCAGGGAAACAGCTAAGTGCACAATGCCAAGTAGGCACGAGGTCCTGGAAACTCTTTGGCATCTATCAAATAAAGAGAGTCAGAGGACAAGATTGATGAATCACTTTATGTTATTAATCTCTCTCCCTTGCAAGGATGTCCGGGACCTGAGGGAAGACCTCTCCTCGCTCTTTTTTCCTCTTACTACAAAGTATACAGTGAAACAACAGAGGAGGAATGTCAAATTATAAACTCGGAAATGTGAATCAAGGAATACCAGACATGTGAAGACATATGTTGGTTTTTTTAAATCGATTTCTTCTTTGACATTTAATTAATTTATTTATTTGAGAGAGTGAGTAAGAGAGAGAAAGAGGTAGACACAGAGAGAGAACGGGCGTGTCAGGGCCTCCAGCCACGCCAAATGAATTCCAGACACATGGGCCACCTTGTGCATCTGGCTTTATGTGGGTGCTGGGGACTTGACCTCCAGCCCTTCTGCTTTGCAGGCAAATGCCTTAACTGCTAAGTCATCTCTCCAGCCCTTTAAATGTATTTTAAATAAAAGAGAGGGAGTGTGGCAAAGGCGGTAGCAGCCATGTAAATGAAGAAGTGGAAGCGAGCGTCCAGCCAGCTATCACAGTGGTGAAGCGGGTGATGGTGTGCCTGTCAGCCATGATGGCCATGATGGAGATGTCAGTGCTGATCAGGTTGATGAAGGGAACTCCATGGAGAGCAAGCAGGAGCACTGGAGAGGAAGGGTTTGGCTTTGCTTTCCCTGCTTGGCCCCTGTGTGAGCTGGAGCTATGTCACCACAGGCACCTGCAAGACACCTCCGCCCTGGCTCCCAGGGTGGTAATGCAAGAAGTGCTTAGGAAGTCCCAGCATCTTCGCCAGCCAGTCCATGACGTTCATCTCCAGCTCTGTGCACGCAGGGCTGGAAGCCTGAAAAGAGGAAAAGAAAGTCACCTTCAGAGCCCCAGGTCACCGGAGGCCCCTTCCAGCCCCAGAAGCACGAGTTTCTCGGCCCTGGTATCTGTGGATGCCTCTGCAGAGAAGGGGTCCTATACCCACCCCCATCCCACCCTCTAACAGACCTCTCCAGAAAAGAAAAGAATGAGGTCTTTGGATTCATGATGTCTCAATAGGTGAAGCTATTGAGAAACACCCCTCAAAATGATTGGTTTGGATTTGGCACCCCAAGTCCCTAAAACACCCAACTGAGAAATATTCTAAAACACTGGAAAAGTTTCTGATCGTAAAGTACAGTACTCTTTCCTGGAAAAGACAGCAACCCCCACCACATTCTCCCAACCACTACCCTTGTCCAACATAAGTTCAAGTTATGTTCTAGGAAGATGTGGACCCAGTTCACAGGGTTAACAAGGGAAGACTCAGATCATATCTAGTCCTCACAGCCAAGTGCACAGGGGAAGTAGTGACCCAACAGGCATCACAGTGCTCAGTTAGGGTCACAAACTATAGCAATAACCAGATCTCAGCCCAAATCTCATCTGAGTCTGTCAATTCTGTGATCTAGGGGAGATAAATTACTTCAGCTTCAATTTCCTCATCTACAAATGAGGCTAGTCTCGTGATTCTGTAGGATTAAAAGATTAGAAGAGATAATTTACATAAAGATTAAGCTTTGAGAATTCAATCGTTAATATTTTAATATATTTTTTGATGAACACTCTGTCATGGTTTGATCCAGGTGTCCCCCACAAATAAATGAATGTGTTCTGATAGATAGATCCTCAGCTGATGGCATTTTGGGTTTTACAACCTCAATGAAGCTGTGTTGTCGGGGGCAGGCTTATGGGGTTATAAGCCAGCTTCCCCTTGCCAGTTTTTGGCACACCTTCCTGCCGCTGTTTGCAGTGCTGTGGCAGAGGTGATGTCCAGCCCTCTGCTCATGCCATCGTTTTCCCTGCTAGGATGGAGTCTCCCCTCAAGTCTGTAAGCCAAATCAACCCATTCCTCTACAAGCCACTTTTGTTTGGGTTCTTTCTGCGCAGCAACTAGAAAGCTGACCGCAACATACTCCATTATTAATATTTATCTTAAACTCCCTTTTAGAGATCAGGACAAAATATGCCTGCCATGGAATGGCATTCCCTGCTCTGTCCCCAGTTGACAGGAGTTACAGACATTGCTACTCACCCAAGTGAATCCTAAGCAGTTGATGGCATCAGCTAGCATGTCTCCTAGCAGAGATGGCCAAGAGGTTAGGGCTGGGTAGTAGGCATGCATATGAGGGCTTTGCCAATGAACCACCTAGAGGCAGAGCACAGGCACAGTTGGCACCAGGCGTGTTTCCAGGAAGCTTTCTTCCCCTAGAGAAACTCCCCGGCAAGAGGAAGTCACTCTAAAGATGGGAAGACATTTTTAAGATAGACAACCAAGAAACCCACTCCATAAAAACACGGTGTGTTCATTGGTGTCCTTGTTGCCTGTGCACCTCATTTCACAAGCTACTTCTTCAGAGCAAATACCTGGAAGGAGTAGGCAAACCGCAAGCTGTCATAGTAACAGGAATGTAAGACCTTCAGACTTAGTCTGTATGACCGACTCCCCATGCTGCCCTCCCAGAAATAAGAAAAAGTGAAATATACGCTCCAGAAGTGCAGATTGCTTGTCTCATCTCACATCTTGCAAAAGCTTCTTTTGGGGCTGGAGAGATGGCTCAGCTATGAAAGATGCTTGCTTGCAAAGCTTGCCAGCCTGAGTTCAACTCCCTAGTGCCCACATAAAGCTGTGTACAAAGTAGCGCATGCATCTGTAATCCAAAGGTGAGGGCCAGCTAGTCTGACATTCATTTGGCAGGGTTTTTGTTGTTTTTGTTGTTTTGGTTTGGTTTGGTTTGGTTGGTTGGTTGGTTGGTTGTTTTTGGGTTTTGTTTTTGTTTTTGTTTTGCTGTAGCAGCAAGAGACCCTCACTCAAAGAAGGTTGAGCACAGACACCTTGAAGTTATCCTCTGACCTACCCCCCACCACACACACTGGCACATACCTTTAATGGCAGCACTTGGGAGGCTAACGTAGGAGGATTGTCATGAGTTAGAGACCAGCTTGGAGCTACAGAGTGAGCTCCAGTTCAGAGCCTGGGCAAGAGTGAGACTCTGCCTCAAAAACAAACAAACAAAAATCATCTTTGGTTTTATGGAGCACTCAGCAACCTACACAGAGCTACTGAGTGGGTCAGTGTAAACAGGTACAAATCTTCCCTTGCCCTTGACTTCCCAGTGAGATAGAATCAGGACAGTTTCAGCCCAGGGGTATGAGAGGCAAATGTCTCCGTTAAACCCTGAGCCCAAATCAAGCCCAATGTAGGAGGAGCTGGGCTGACAGGGACATCCCTCCGCCAAGTCACCACAGTACCCTCATCTGCTTCACAAATTGTCTTTTGCCTCATCACATTGCCCTACAAGAATGCAGTGTTCATTTCTGCATTTGTTGCTTTGAGCAGTCCTGTGTCTCTGACAAGAAGACACTTCCATGAAGACATGTCCTCAAAAATGTGACCTTTCCTCATAAACCCTTCTCCAGTTTCTCTTTGTTCCTTCTGAGTCCCTGGAACATTTTGTTCCTCCTACTGAGAATGTACTAGAAAACACCTCAGTCTGCTATCTAGTGTGCACAAATTCTTACACCCTCTCATGTGAGGACTGTGTCCTAGATCACGCTTATGGGAGAGTAAGATTAAAGTTCAAAGACACAAGTTCCACTTCTACTCCTGACTAGGGAATCAGCTCTTTGTAGATTTACTGTGAAGCTAATGTGATTAAGTTCAAACATCTCTGGGTCTCTTTTAGGATCCATTTATATTTTTGTTCTTAAAGATAGTCTCAAAATGTGTATACACTTGAGACCCCATAAAACCAAGATCCCCCTCAGTTTCCCATCATAAATCCTAGCACTGTTAGGTGGGTACCCATGGACAAGAAATTTGCAAACTGTAAGGCACTAATTTTAACAGAAAACTAACCACATGGTGATAAACATGTCACATATTCTGACTTAACTCTCAGATCAGATCATCAAGCCCTCTTCCTTCAATTCCCACCAAGCAGAAGGTAATTACAGTGTCTTCCAGCTTCCTTGCTCCCTTGGAACCAATAGCCTCCCTATGAGGTAAGTTCTACATTATCCCTGTTTCTCAGGTGAGATTTGGAACTGGCAGAGAAAAGTAGCATCTCTCAGTCACACACCCTCACAGGGTCAGAAGACAGTGTGAAGACAGAGATCCGGGGCTGCCCCATCCCTTCTTCTTCCTCTTATTCTCTCTCTCTCTCTCTCTCTCTCTCTCTCTCTCTCTCTCTCTCTCTCTCTCTCTCTCTCTCTGTTTCCCTAGCTCTCTTTCTCTCTCTTTCTCTCTCTCTTTCCCTCTCTCTCTTTCTCTCTCTCTTTCTCTCTCTGATTTCCAACCAAAGAAGGAATTAAAGAATTAAAGTGAAATAAAACTTTCTTTTCTTACTGTCTCAAAAATGACATGTAGGGAAAGTCATCCCCCTTTCAATGTGAAACTGACCAAACTGAGAAAGTCAAGAGCTAACCCTCAGGGGCCAGTGCAGCCCGAAGATGAGAGATGAGATGAGGGATTGGCCTCTTATTATTATCGTACCTAGTGACAGCATTTTTGGAAACCTCAAAGAAGGGTTCCACCTCCTGGCTCTGTTAAGAGGGACTTATCTGTTCTTAGAAGATAATCAGATGAAAGAAACCAGAAGAGCCCTTATCAAAGCAGACAGACACCCTGTCAGAAATGGGCCTCCTTGGTCACACCCTGACCATGGGGAGTCCTTCCCTCCTTTGGGTCAGTCGTTTCTGCTACACTCATGGCTACTCCACACGTGGCTACTCCAGTCTTGCTCCACATTTCAGTTGGCCTCTTAGCTCATCGCACTTTACAGAATGGAATCTCTGAGATAATCTTATCAAAGCACTAGCCTTCTTGGTAAAGCTGCACTCCCTACTGACATTTTTTTTTAAGATGCTGGTGAAACATCTTTTAAATGTCACCGAATGGCTTTGTGACTAACTGCCTCTATTTTCTGAGTTTGAGCATTTTCTCATTCTTGCCTCTGGACATAGCTGTCACATCTAAGTCCAAAGTTATTTGGAGACCATGAGAGCAAATCTCAAATCGAAAGCTTCTAGAAACCCACAGTTTGGAACATAACGCTTTGAGCAGGGAGTGTGAGGGGTCAACAGATGTCAGGGTGTTACCAAAGAAGGTAATCTTGGGGCCAGGGCCAATTTGGAGTGTCCAGTCATTTCCTGTAGAAGTGATGGAGTGTGGGAGAAAAAGCAGGGCCTTTGGCTTAAGCTGAGATCCCGGATCTGCCACATACTAATCCTGGGACTTAGAACAAAAGAATAATTTGTCTGGGCCTTGGTTTCCTCATCTGTCAAACAGGGTCATTGAGAGGATCAGATTAGCTAGCTCATCTGTACAGAGCAGGGAAGGGATCTGCAGTGATAAGAGAAGGGCTCCCCAGCAGAGCTCCTTCCTTCTGGTCTCCAGAGATGCCCTCCCAGCCCAGCGTGTGAGTCCCAGCTCCAGGCCTCTGCATCAGCTCACTTCCATTGGTTCACTAACCAAACCAATACCATCCGAAGCTGCTTCTTCCATCAGAGAGAGTATCAGAAGCTCCAGTAAAGCCTTCTCCTGCCCCTGAGAAGCCACTCAATCACCAGATCCTCCTGGTAAGAAGGAAATGCTACCTCACAGAGGAAGCAGCGGCTGATGAGCTCTCGGCTGCCTAGGCCTCCCAACCTGGCATCTCAGGTGCCCTTGTGCTCGCTGCTTGCATCCAACCTTTTGGAAATGTCTCAGACACTGAGGAGGAGAGTCCCTGGCACTGCCTACCGCCCTGGCCCCAGGCACTGTCTCTAGCCTCCTCTCTCTTATCTTGTTCCTTGGTGTCTCTTCTCAAGCCCAGACTTCATTCCCTGATGCCTCCCATTAGCTGTCCACACCTGTGAAATGTCATGATTAAGGCCTCAGCCCCCCTCCCCAGCACTACAGGTCAGCACTACTTCTAGACAAACTCCCCATCCTCTCATGCCCGGAAGATGGGTGTTGATGTTGGGAGATGAGTAAGGAATGGATTATCACCCCAGGCTCACTTGAAGCAGAGTTTCTTCAGGAACCATTTATCCCTGGGCACCAGAATCCAGAATCCCCCCTGCAGTTGCTGCATCTCACCCCAGGCATGATGACCTCCTCAATGTCCCCAAAGATGCTGTCCCAGCTGTCGGGCTCGTCAGGAGCACTCTCAGGCAGCTGGGCTCGCAGGTAGCCCGGCTGCACATCTGGAGTCACCTGCCTCTCCCGCACGGTGCTCAGGTACTGGCAGATATAATCCACCATCTCTCTCCCTGGAAAGGAGCAGAGAAAGCAGGTTACATCCCCTCAGTAGAACTGATCCTTTTGAGCCTGTGTCTCTTGGGTCCGGATCAAGATGCTTCGTGAAGAAAGAGAAGGACTCGTGGGTTGGGGAGACCTGATTCCTAGCATGATCTTGTCAGCAGAAAGGAAAGGCGTGAGAGCATGAGCAAGTGGGCAAAAGGAAAAATCTTCAAAGTCTCCATAGCACAAAACTCAGGCACCAAAGTCAAAAGTACCTTTTCCTCCCCTTTCAGGTACCTGTATGCACTCTCCTCTTTCTTTCTCTGAAACAGATCAACTATTGATTCATTACCAGTAGAAACATGGTAGTTGGTTTTGCAGAGGAGACAAGATTTAAAACCTAGTGAGCACTTAGTATGTATTTATAGAATGAATGACAAATGAAAGAACAATATACAGATTCACACATAGAGAAATGGGGATTGAGAGAGAAGGTTTTATGCTGTCAAGTATTCAGAGAAAATTGTCTTCTATTTCAGAAGACAGCCGTCCCTCATTTCCCATTGAAATGAGGAATGAGTGGGTCAGGAATCCAAATCCTCTGGACGGTTAGAGAAGAGAAGCAAGACAGAGTCGTGTGAGTGAGTAGGTGAAAGGGAGAATGATCGGCTGAAAGAAGTTTTTACCTCTCTCCACCCCTCCATTGCTTTTCAGAGAAAATGTCTCTGAAGCCACCTCTCAAAAGGCAGTGTTCCCACTGGAATCAATGACGCCCCAAATCTAGCAGTCACCCCAAGCAGCGGCTCCTGGCTGCAGGGAAGCTAGCCAGCGAAAGCCTTGCTCACCTCTCTCTCTGTACTCTGCAGGCTCCATCATCTCCCCTGGGCTGGGTCCTTCTCACAGACAGACACACACAGGAGAAGGAAGGCAGTGCACGGTGGGGAAGCGACCCGGCTTCCTGCTCCCTGGCAGCCGTGTGTGCCCCTTATTTAAAGAGTTCTCCTTTCCCTCACTTTAGCTCCACCCACAAATCCCTTCCTGCAGCTTAATTCCAGCCCCTCCTCCCCAGTCCTTCTTGATGACAACTTTGGTCAAGAGATCCAGGGGGAAAGATGCTTCTAAATTAATCGGAGCACCTAGCAACCCCAGCCTGCAAGCAGCTTCCAGAAAGACAAGGCAGAAGAGCCCCTGGTTCACGAAACAGGTCCCAGTCTCAGACAAAACTCCCAGCTCACTAGCCCAGAATAAGGCCAAGGACATGCACAGGAACATTATTCCTGCCATTGCTTCTGTCTCAGTGGCACTGTGAAGCCCACTGCCGGCCACGCTGTGCTCAGGAACAACAGGCAGATGCTCATAGGAAATGCGATGAACTCTTGTTATCAGTACATAATATTTGTTCTAGGTTCTTTGGCTGGGCTACTATTTAAAATAACATAAGACCGACTACCAGAAAGAAAACCATACTTAATTACTTTAAGCATGGAAGTCCCTCAAGGTATGAGATCAAAGAAAGGTCAGATGATTAAAGCTATAGAAAAGAATAGGGGTTTGGGTCTCAGGAGTGGTGGCCACATAAGTTATATAAGAGATGTAAGATACATAAAAGTGGATAAATATGGTCTCGTATGAAGATGAAAAGTCTCTCTGGTAATAGAAGGTGTCTGGGGATCCCTCTTCCCAAGGTATATACTTTTTAAAAATATTTTATTTATTCATTTTCAATCAGAGAGATACAGAGAGAGAGAGAGAGAGAGAGAGAGCACCAGGCACCAGGGCCACCACCTTGTGAGTCTGGCTTATGTGGGTACTGGAAAATTGAACCCGGGGCCTTAGGCACTGGAGGCAAGTGCCTTAACCACTGAGCCATCTCTCCAGTCCCCCAAGGTATATACTTTTATTGGTGTAGTTTTCTTCTATAGATGTGTCTTACAAAAGTGCTTTTCAGGATGTGAGGACGATCTGGCTGCGACATCTGTCACCCCATTGATCACCAGGGTTGATTCGGCTGATCTGGCTGGCTAGGCGGGTGTCCCCTTCCTCCCTCACCGCTCCACGTGCGTCCCTCCCAAAGCTGCGCGCTCGGTCGAAGAGGACGACCTTCCCCGAATAGAGGAGGACCGGTCTTCGGTCAAGGGTATACGAGTAGCTGCGCTCCCCTGCTAGAACCTCCAAACAAGCTCTCAAAAGTGCTTTTCAGAGCTATTCCTATATCTACAGTTTCTCTGAATGTGCTAAAGAAGTCAATTTGGGGACTGCATATTCTGCTTTTCCACAACCATATTTTGGGGTGGTGTGTTCAGAGCCCCAACATTATCACAGAACACTGAAAAGCCTTGGCATTTCCTGAACAACAAGAGAGTCAGGAGTGCAAAACCAACCTGAGCAAAATTACAAGACCCTGTCTCAAAAGTGAAAAAACTATAATGGTCACACCCAACTCTGTGGAGTCAGTCACTAGAAAGATCAGAGAGTTGAAACTCTCAGCCCCACCCAACTCCTGGGTGACCACAGAAAGGGCTGGAGATTCAACTCTATAGAACTCTTGAACCAGGCTGGAGACATGGCTCAGTGGTCAAGGCACTTGCCTGCAAAGCTTAATGACCCAGGTTC
The DNA here is from genome assembly GCA_004024765.1 of Zapus hudsonius. NCBI lineage: Eukaryota > Metazoa > Chordata > Mammalia > Rodentia > Dipodidae > Zapus > Zapus hudsonius. The sequence goes on from PVHP010044430.1 coordinate 10,100, forward strand.
GATTTCCCAGAACCCATGTAAAGCCAGATGCACATGATACACATACATCTGGAGTTCGTTTGCAATGGCTAGAGGCCCTGGCATACCCTTTCTCTCTCTCTCTCTCTCTCTCTCTCTCTCTCTCTCTCTCTCTCTCTCTCTCTCTCATCTTTCTGTGTGCAAATAAAATAAAGTCTCAAACAAACAGACTTAGAGAATTTCAGATTGCTGTGCACTCAGGGGTACCTGGAGGATAAGCACCCAGAGAGAGCACAGCAGTTCTACAGCCCATACTCTCTGCCCTGTCCATCTCCCCATCTAACTGTTCAGTGTATCCCTTACCACATCACTGATGATACACTGGCACTCGTGTTGTCTTTAGTTCTATGATCCACCCTAGTAATTTAATGGAACACAAGGAGGGTATGGGATTCTCTGCCTGTGGCCTGTAGGTTAGAAGCACACGTTACAACCTACTTGTAACTAATGTCTTAAGTGGGGCAGCTTTGTGGGACTTCTAGGATCTGAGTCTATCTCCAAATACAAGTGTCCACATGGTATTGAATGAGAAGAAGACATCCAGTTGGTGCCCACTGGAGGTTGTTTGGTGTATAGAGAAAACTCTCCACGTATCTGCTTACAGAAGTATTCTGTGCTGAATGTAAGCAAAGAAGAAAACATGGCTTCTTTATGAGAAGATAGATGAGTTGCTCACAAATTTTCTGTTCTGTTTATATTAGCTTCACATTGTCACTAAAAATATTACTTAATACAATGATGACTATAATAAGCCAACGATGTGATGAGGATGTGTAAAACACTCACATTACAGGCAGATATAAAAATGGTACCCATTTTGGAAGATTCAGGAAGTTCCTCAAAAGCCTGAACAGCAGCCTGGGGAGGTGGCTCAGTGGGTAAGAGAGACTGATGCATAAGCATGAAGACCTCAGCACCCACATTAAAATGTTGGGCAGGATCCTGCATCCCCACAACCCCAGTGCTAAGGAGAACAGAGACAGGAGGATCACTGCAGAAGCCTGACGAAGTAATCTACTCAAAACAAAACAAGCTCTAGGTTCAGTGAGAGTCTATCTCAGGAATGAGCAATAGTGTTGAACAATATAAGACTCTACCTCAAAGGAGGTAGAACACGAGGACTGACCCTTGAAATTGTTATCTGGCCTCTACATGCATACCATGGTACATACTTGCCTGCGCGCGCACACACACACACACACACACACACACACACACACACGCACCATAAGAAACAAACAAACAAAGAAAACTGAGTACAAGTTTCCTTTATGGTCCAATAATACCACTCCTATCCATATATCTAAGGGAAATGAGAATTTATATCCATATCAACACCTATGCACAAATGTTCCTAGGAACATTATTCATAACAGACAAAAACAAAATTGGAACAATTAAAATGTCCATCAAAAGTGAATAATAAATGATAAGTAAATATAAATATAAATAAGTAAATAAATTACAACATATCCATACAACGGAACATTATTTCACAAAAAGGAATGAAGTTCTACTACAAGCTAAAATATGGGTGAACTTGAAAACATCACACCAAGTGAAAGAAGCAGTTAGAAAGAGCACATGGTGTATGAGTCCAACCATAGGAAATATCAGAAGAGTTGCATCAATAGAAATAGAAAGTAGATTAGTTGTCACTAGGGGTTAGGGTTAGGAGTAAGCAGAAAGTTGGAGACAAAATTAGACTTTTTTTTTTTAATTGGAGCCAAATTTGGTTTTTTTTTTGTTGTTTGGTTTGGTATATTGTTGCTTTTGGGGGGTGGATGGAAGAAAACTTGTGAAAGTGTTTTAAAATTATTATGGTGATGGTTGCACACCTCTGTGAATAACTGAACCTCACTGAATCACACACTTCGAAGAAATTTATAGTACAGTAACTATAATAAAACTATTGAAAAAAATGCCCCAGGAATATACTATTTTCAGTGAAAAAGTGGCTTTGTGGATCTGCACTCCGGTGATATTGATGTGGGATTGAAGCTCTGGGAGGAATTAGATCTCCATAATGATGAGAGAGAGAGAGAGAGAGAGAGAGAGAGAGAGAGAGAGAGAGAGAGAGAGAGAGAGAGACTGGGCTCTAAGCTTCGACTCCCAGGGGCTGATGACTCCCACGCCTTGCGTCCTTGTTCAAGGTTATCAAAGAATTAAAGGGGGGAAGCACCAACACGGAGAAGAGTAAGTCATGGAGAATTTGTCATGGTAAGAAGAAAAAGGAGAGAAGAAGAGACATGAAAGCTCCCAAATGAAGAGAAATCCTTCCCCCTAGAGTGGAGAAAACCAGGGAAAAACTCTCTCAGGTGGAGGGGGAAAGTCTCTTTTACACCCTTGGCTCAGGTCCATTTATATAAATTGAGTATCCAATGAGAATGAGCCTCATTGTCAGGTATAGGTGTATAGGAGGGACCCTGACTGGCTGAGGGGCGCTCAGGATGGCCCTCGGCTGCTGAGCCCAGGAAAAGTTGAGGCAGAATCAGGAGGTTGCTGCTGTTGCTTACAGTCTCAGGCTGGCCTTGAACTCACTGTGATCCTCCTACCTCTGCCTCCCTAACCCTGGGATTAAAGGCATGTGCCACCACGGCCGGTTCAGAATGAGTTTTGAAGCTATTTGGAATTGAGGTTATTGAATTCTAAAAGAAGTGGATGGTGTAAGTTAAGCAGACAAGGACAAAACCAGCATTCTCTTTTTTGTTTAAGATGACAATGGGATAGAGGACATGGCTCACGGGGTTGGAGCACTTGCAGTGCAAGCAAGAGGCTCTTCCCAAGGCCAATTCCCAAGCACCCACATCAACAGCTGGGCATGGCCACACACACCTGTAACCTCAGTCCTCTGGGGTGAGACAGGAGAGTTGCTGGGACTCCTGACCCAAAACGGCAGCTTTGGACTGAGAAACGCAAGGAAAACGTGCAGATTGTCAACTGAAGAACACACTTGACTCCACAGCACACACGTGTGTGGGGCAGATGCATCTGCACACACGTGTGAATTCACACACACACACCATCCACCACGCCACATCTATTCTACACACATACACACACACACACACACACACACACGCAAAAAAAGACTAGTTTCACATAAGTGTGGGATTTCTTAATATATGTTTTCCTATAGAAAAAATAATGAATGCAACTGACACTTAACTCTTCGGAGCTATGATGGCAATGTTAAGTCTAGAGTAATCATGAAAAATAGCAATTCAAAAATGACTGCTTTAATGACACCTCGTGTGAAAACACATGTTAAAAAAATACATTTGCGGGCTGGAGAGATGGCTCAGAGGTTAAGGCACTTGCCTCCAGTGCCTAAGGCCCCACATTCAATTCCCCAGGACCCACATAAGCCAGACCCACAAGGTGGTGGCCCTGGTGCTCTCTCTCTCTCTCTCTCTCTCTCTCTCTCTCTCTCTCTCTCTCTCTCTCTCTCTCTCTTTCTCAACCTCTCTCTGCTTGAAAATGAATAAAATAAAATAAAAATACATTTGCCATAAAAATCAAAATGACATCTAAATAATCTGTGAAATTCAAAACTATCAACTACATTATCAGTGACGAGGATAAAATTGTATTATATACAGAGCAACTGTGTGTATGAGATCAAAGTTATTCAAATTTTAAGATTCAATAAGTAAATAAGGAACGGTGGACAGAATCTCAGAAATCAGGTTGCTGTGTGTAACTATTTCCTCCCGATGAAAACATTCACTCCTAGAGGGACGAGAACGCTCATTACAATCAGGAAGCCAAGGATTCCCAAGGCCCTTCTGTCCCAAGGTTAGAAGAGCAGTGAACAG
>PVHP010044431.1:0-14072 GCA_004024765.1 Zapus hudsonius
CTTTAATCACAGCACTTGGTTTTATTATAAAGTTTATAGGTTTTAAAGCTAGAACTGAAGAGTAGGCAGAGTTCATGCCGCTGCCAAGGAACTCCAGATGTATGCACCACTTTGTTTATCTGGCTTTATGTGGGTACTGGGGAATCAAACCTGGGTCCTTAGGCTTTATAGGCAAGTGCCTTAACCACTGAGCCAGCTCTTCAGCCCCAGCCCAAATATTTTAACTTTTTATTGATATCTTCCATAATTATAGACCATAAACCATTATGATTCCCTCTCCTATCTCTTCCCTCTCTCAATTAGTCTGTTTTGCTTGTGTCATCGTTTCCTCCCATTATGTGTAGGTATTATCAGGCACTGTGAGGTCATGAGTACCAAGGCCATTTTGTGTCTGTAAGTTTGTGTTGTATGCAGTCCTACCCTTCCTTTGGCCCAAATAGTTTTTAATATTTTATTTGCAAGGAGTCTAATGCTTAATAGATTTGATTTAAGTTGAACTGAGTCTTTCTAACAGTCCCATTGGACTCAATTCCTGTAGGCAGCTTAGCAGCATTGATAGTTAAGAGCACTTTAGAGTGTGTGAGATGTGTACATGCACTCATGTGGAGGCAAGAGGTGGCACTGGGTCCCTCCATCCCTCTCCACCTCACTGACTGTGGCAGTCTCTCGCTGAACACCAGTGTGCCCCAGAGGTTCCCTATCTCTCCCTGTTGGGATTACAGGCACACACCACACACACAGAATTTATGTGGGTTCTGGGGATATGAACTCGGGTTCTCACCTTTGGACAGTATTTTAGCAACTGAGCCATCTCTCCAGAGTTTAACTCTTAATAAACATAGCAAACATATAATGACATGAAAACAAGAGTTTTCTGAAACATTTCAGCATTTTGCAGGCAGAGTTAACTATCTCCCAACTAAAACTCACCAAGTCTAAAACTGTTTGGCATTTTAAGTTAGAATTTTGAGACCAATGTTACATAATATGCCAATTATGTTAAAATACCTCAAAGAGCAAGCATGGGTCTGGATGCATCCATAAACTGCTTACTCTTGAACTGAACGGACACTGATGGCTGTGGAATGTAACCCCACGTTTCACTGAAGGGCTGCAGCACTCAGAGTGCTGGTTAACGTAAAGTAAGCAGTTCTGACCCCAGCAGGATAAGGAACTGAGGGTCGTGGAGTTGACTACTTTAATTATTCAATGTTAAATGAGAGTAATTCCAACCCTGGAAGGGTGTGGCGAGAGTCGAGTGAAGGAACATCCAAGAAACACTCACATGTTATGCAGTCAACGGTTGACAGGTTTAGGTAGAAATTCAACTGTTACTATTATGCAAACTATCAGCAGACGTACAAAGTTGTCTTTTTCACTTTTAAATAGAAATTTTATTTAAATAAGTTAACTTTTCTCAACCTAAAAACACAGCTTCTCATCTTGACTTTCGTAACTACTCATATGAAGTAAACTCCTGATTTCTTTCAAACCACTGTGCTAGACAACTGCACGTATTAATTCATAAAAGGTAAACTACAACCTATGACTTGAGCATATACCCCTACTAGAACATAAGTACCACGCTTTCTTTTGCCTTAAGAAAACCTAAATTTACACAACTGCAAGGAGATTCCATTACAAAATCTTCCTGTCAGAATTTTTAGCTCAAGACACATTACTGACTGAAATGGGGTGGTTGGGGAGGAATCACCAGCCACTGACGGTCCATCTGGAACTGATACACTGTGGAAAGCTAGGAAGGAAACAAGGATCTCTTTATTAAAAACAAAAATGAAACTCACACCGAATTTTCAAAAACAGTTTTTAAAATGAGCTGCTGTTTGAGGTTTCTGAAGCCCACATACAATGTGGAGAAGAGAGAATCAGAAATATAAGTAGAGGTGAGAAAACAGTAGTAAGAGGGGCAGGAGCTCCAAACACAGGGATATTAGACCATTTATTGTAAGAGAAATGACAAATGTCATCATTTCTCTGACCTGAAACGATGAAAACTTAGTAGAAAGGCTGTGTATAAAAGAGGGAAAAATGGTTCAATGAGATCCAGCCAATAAAATCTCTCTATAGACTTTCTTCTAAGGTGAGGCAGGCAAGATTTAAGAAATAAAAACACTGGACAGAGAACACAGATTTTAGGGATGAAGCCAGCCTTATCACATTCTAAATCCTTCCACAGAATCAATTCTTCAGAGCCTAGCAATGACGTGCCACACTGGGAAAAGACAGTCCCCTGGCCAGCGAAGAGAACCTGTGATCTCAGACAGCGGCAACACCAAAGCGTGGTCCGACAAAATGAGCAGGGGCCCTATGTCCTACGGGCACTGAATCCAGCGAAGACAGTTTGGTGGTTGCTGTGGTCTTGTTATTTTCTAGGCCAGACGTAGAAAATGAAACAAAAGGCAAGGCTGTTCCTTTTGGCAGGACTCCCAGTTAGAACTCTCCAGAAGGCCCATAGCTAAAGTCCCAACTTTGGACTTTGCTATATTAAAATCAATATAAATTCATCCAAGGTAGACAGAGACTGTGATCAAGACAACTGAAATCTTCTAGCTGAAGATGCCATAAAATAATTCAAATCATTACATAGAAAACCATGTCTCAAAAGAGGTACTTAGTTTCCAGTCATAATTATTTCCGGTCGTCCATAAAACTGCTTCTGTAAATTATCTTAATGTGTTGAGATTTTTTCCCCCAATAGTTAATAGAGTCAAATCTATTCCAAGTTCAAAGCAGACATTATGACTCCATCTTCTCGCTCTCGAGGAACTCAACAGGCGTACGTTCCATCACAGGAGTGCTTTCATTCCTCGTCATGGAGGCAAAAAGCATGTCCATCATCCCCAAAGTCTCCAGCAGTTCTCTTTGGTAATCAATCTCTTTTTCTATAAGTCCTTGAAGTACTATAAACTTTTTATCAACCACTGGTGACTGGCCAATCACAGGCAGATATATATCTAAAAAAAAAAAGAGAGAAACACATTCACTAGAAACATTTTTTCCATAATAAGTGAAAATCAGTACTTAGAAAAAAATACTAGATTAAAGACAATGAAAATCTATACTTTTAATAACAAATTTATGATTTACAGAAAGCATAAAAACACTTCTGAATAAATTCATTTCAAAAAGAAATAGCTACACAAAATCTACACACATATATACCACACACACCACCACTACCACCTCACATACCACACACACACACACACACACACACAGACACACACACACACACAGTTGAAAAGTCTAATTTAAAAACTGGTCGATTACTTCAAAAAGCATCATCACTAGACTAATTGGAGCAGAAGAAAGAATCCAAGAGCTTGAAGACAAAGGAGAGGAACTGTTGCGGTCACACACCGCTAACAACCACTGCAGCAGAAGCAAAGAGAAGCTCAACTGCCAAGAATCTAGAACAAGACAGAGACCACACCTAAGAATCTTGTTGAGAAGCACACAAAATACATTCAAAGAATTATAGCAGAAATTTTTCTCCCAAGTAGAGGCGATCCTTAGAACCCTCACTGCACAGGACCAGAAGAGAACCAAAATGCCAACACTACAGAACGAAGAAAGAACACCGAGAGCTGAAGGGTACATCAGAATCTCAGTTGAGACCCCAAAGGCCAGGGAAACATGGAATGATAGATTTCAAGCCCGAGATTAAATAATTGCTAAGGTAATTATATACAGCAAAGTTACGTTAAAATGATACAAAGTAATTCATAACCAGTGTTAAAGAAGATTCTTACGGGAACCCTACAGAGGCAGGAAGATGGGCAGCCACCACCACAAGAGCTCAGGAAAGAGGACACGTCATGAGAAGAATAGATCGGCAAATCTCTGAGATGAAAGAGAGAAAAAGAAAGAGAAAACAAAGAATACTGATATCAACCAGGGTAAAAAATTACAGGAATTACATACCTTTTAATACTAAGCCTACATGAAATACCTCTGCAATAGACTTGGCTGTGCATGGCGACCTGCCCATCACACCAGCACATGGAAGGTGGACGTAAGAGAAGCAAGAGTTTGGACTAAATTCTGAGCCAGTCTAGAAAACACACTGAGCCCTTGTCAAGGAGAGAGAGAGAGAGAGAGAGAGAGAGAGAGAGAGAGAGAAATAAATAACTAAAACAAGACTTAGCTATTTGTTATCTGCAAGAAACACCCTGGAAAATACTGAAGGTAAAGGATGGAAAATTGTAATTCTATATAGCAAATGAAACTCATAACAAGATAGAGTAGCCATATTCATATTTGAAAAAGCAGACTTCAAACCAGAATTATTCAGAAGAGATAAAGGTCATTACATACTAATAAAAGCAATAATACATCAAGAAGATAAAGAGATTGTAAATATACATGCGCCCAACTTCTGGAAACACATGGACAGATACATTCAGGTATAATAGGGTTGGCTCAAAAAATACCCTGCTCCCATCAACAGACCTTCAGACGGGAAGAAAAAACCACCAAAGAAACATCAGAGGCAAACTACATCATATAGCACATGGATTTGACAGACATCTATAGACTATTGCATCCAACAGAAAATACAGACGAGCCTATAGAACTTTCTCCAAAGCAGATCACATTTCAGGCCAAGAAACAAGGTCTAACAAATACAAAGAAACTGAAATAATATTTTGTATCTTATCAGATCATAATGGAATAAAACTAGAAATAGCAAAAACAGCAAGAAAAAATTTTAAAACCACAAACACATAGAGACTGAACATACACTTTTGAACAATGTCATTAAAGAGATCAGGAGAGAATTAAGAATCAAATAGAAATACTACCTAACAGAATCTATATAATACTAGAAAGGCAATTTTAAGAAGCCTGAGTACTGACATCAAGAAACCAGAGAGATCTCATATAAATAACCTAATGTTATACCTCAAGAAGAGGGGAAAGGGAAGACAGCTCAGTCGGTAAGGTGCTTACCTTACAAACATAAGGACAAGAGAATTCAATCCCCAGAACTCACATTTATTTAAAAACAAAACTGAGTGTGGTGGCCCACTTATGACCCCAGCACTGGGGAGGGGAAGACAGCACGCAGATCTTGGAGGCTCACTGGCCAGCCAGGAGGGTAGTCTACTTGACAAGTTCTAGACCAATGAGCAACACTGCTTCTAAAAAGGTGAATGGCTTTCCTGAGGAATGACACCCCAAGGCTGTCATCTAACCTCTACATGCACATATAAACATGTACACCTGCGTACACACACACACACACACACACACACACACACACACACACACACGAACATAAAAAAATATGTTTGAAAACAGATTATCCAAAGATATTCTCCAGAGAAATAGAAAAAAAAAAACCTAAAATTCATATGGAGGCTCAAAGCACCCCACGTAGTCAAAACAATATGGAGCACACAGAAATGCAGGCGTCACGAAACCTGACCTCAGACTACACTAGAGAGCCACTGAGTCAAAAAGGAAAGGACAGCAGCGTAGGCCGATGTGTACAGCAATGAAACAGCCTAGAAGAACTACAGCCACCTGACTCTTCACACCCTGAATCGCCTGTAGGCTTTGTTTTTAGGTTTGTTGGTCCTTTCTTGTCTTGCAAGGCAGGTGCCAAGGCTCAAACCCAGGCCTTTGCTGGGCGAGGTGGCGCACGCCTTTAATCCCAGCACTCGGGAGGTAGAGGTAGGAGGATCGCTGTGAGTTTGAGTCCACCCTGAGACTACAGAGTGAATTCCAGGTCAGCCTGGACTAGAGTGAGACCCTACCTTGAAAAACCAAACAAAAAAACCAAACCTGGGCCTTGTACATGCTAGATCAATGTTCTGCCAGTGAGCTTCATCTCCAGGCCCAACTTTACAGGCTTGTTGGGATTTTCAAGTTTTAACACCTACTTACCAATAATTATTTCAGCAGCATTGATCAAAACAGGGGCAAATCTTGGCTGAGACAGATTCCTATAAAGCAAAATTTCTGCTTTAATGAAACTTGCAACAGCTCAAAAATTTTTACTAAAATAGATTTAATTGTTCTATCAGTTCTCTATGAAGATCAAACTTGAAATAAATGTCTCTGATTAGGCGATGAAGATTTTAAGATGTAAAATACAAGTGCTTCCTTTCCTAAGCATAAAACTTACCTTATCAAAAAATTAAGAACTCGAGTAATTTCCTTTTCATCCCGACCTGCAAGAGCATTTGCAAGGACTCCTCTTCGGTTTAACTCCTTTATAATGGACACTGTAACCTCAGGCGTCTTTATTACACAATTAGGCTAGAAATTTTTTCACAGTTAACATGAGCAAAAAAAGACAAGAAAAACAAAATCATCATCTCGCACTAAATAAACAACTTTATCTTCATTATTCCAAGTCATGGTAGATCACAAAGTACGAAAATGTTTTTTTTCCTCTGTGACAGGATGTCAGGATACAGCCCAGGCCGACCTTTAAACTCTTGATCGGCTTGCCTCAGACTCCCAAGTCCTGGGGTTACAGGCAGGAACCACCACAATGAGATTCAAAATGAGTCGTCTTTGTGTTGTGTGCATGTGTATGAGCACTTGCTGCGTGTGTAAGATGTGTATGAGCGCTTGCTGCGTGTGTAAGGCTGAGCACAACCTCCTGTCCGTTCTCAGCTTCACCTGCTTGAGGCGGTGTCTTCTGTTCACTGCTCTGTATGTCAGACTAGCTCGCTCCCAAGCTTCAGGGCTTCTCCTGCCTCCGCCACCATCTCAACCCAGGAGGGCTTGGATCACAGACCAGCATTAACATGGTTCTGGGCCTCCTAATTCATGTCCTCACATCTGTGCAAGCTCTTTAACTTCTGAGGCAGCTCTCCGGTCCTCACTCACCTCAAGGACTCTGTCCAGTGCCTTGGAGATCCGAAAGTTCTTCAGATCCTTGTCATACCATTCTAGGTGCTTCTTTATTGGCCTGTTGATCAAAATGTCATCCTGATGGAAAGGCATATTTACAGAGGAGGAAAATTAGTTTCTACAGAGTTCCGTTAAAAGCATTTTTTTGAATAATGATCTCACCCTTTTTCAAAGAGTGTTTTTACACTATATCACAAGTGACAGTTTCAAGCTCCTATTCTAGAGTAACTGAAAATGACATAATTTACCACAGTTAAATTATTTGCACTTACTCTTATGATTTTTAACTTACATATACAAGTGCCTCTATTCTGCACAAAATTACTTCCTATTTCAAAATCAACTTTCAATTTTTTTTTTTTTTCAGTAAGACAGGCAGTGTGGTTAGTATAAAGAGAACGGCATTCTCACAACTCAACACTAGCAATGGAGTCTTGGATCAACCAAGGCTCCTTGAGAATTTATTCTTCTCAGATACCAAAGGAAGACTACTGGCTGCATGCAGAGTGTGTGTGTGTGTGTGTGTGTGTGTGTGTGTACACTGCTCTGAAGGTGACCAGAGCACTGCATCATCGTGCTGTGCCGCAGGGAGCAAAGCAGCCCTCCTCACCAATAGTCTTCAGTAATGCCCCAACCAGCAATCTGGAGGCAAGTGTGATGTAGCACAAGCAAAACTAACTGAAATACCCTGGCAGGACAGATGAACTGGCTAGTCCAAGAAGGTTCACATTTTAAATCTATGAGAAATACACAATTACCCGTTGCTTCATGTAATTTTTTCCTTTAATAAAGGTTCGGTATGCAGGCCTCCTTCTCCTCGGGAGAGACTCCTTCTTGGCCTCAGATTTCCGGTGTTTAACACTCAGTATCCCATTGGTCATTCCTACAACGATCGTCTCATCTTCATGCTAACAGCAATCAGAGAAAGAAGTCAGGCTACTCCTAACCAGCAATTTATAGTACCTTTAATTCAAAATAATATTTATAAGCTAATGTTTGCTGCGTCCCCATAACACGACCAACAGTTTCATCTCAACATTCTAACAACGACCTCTCCAAAGTCCTTTTTTCTCTAAGATACTATTATCGTGGTGGTTTGGATTGGATGTCCCCCATAAACTCATGTGTTTTGAATGTTTGATTTCAGCTGGTGGCAATTTGGGAAATGGAGCCTTGTTAGCAGGGTGTGCTTTGGGGGTATTTATAGCCAACCCCTCTTTGCCAGAACTTAGCTCACACTCCTGCTGCTGCTGTCCACCTGCTATGGCAGAGGTGATGTCCAGCCTCTGCTCATGCCATGCTTTCTCCTGCCATCATGAAGCTTCCCTTCAAGACTGTAAGCCAGGGGCTGGAGCGATGGCTCAGCAGTTAAGGCACTTGCCTCCAGTGCCTAAGGACCTGGGTTCAATTCGCCAGTACCCATATAAGCCAGACCCACAAGGTGGTGGCCCAGGTCTCTCTCTCTCTCTCTCTCTCTCTCTCTCTCTCTCTCTCTCTCTCTCTCTCTCTCTCTCTGGTTGAAAATGAATAAAATATTTAAAAAAAGACTGTAAGCCAAATAAAAACATTCCTCCCATCAGCTGCTTTAAGCCAGGTACTTCACCCCAGCAATGAGAAGGGAACCATGACAATTACTTTGACAGAAGAACTTCTCCTTGTAAACTATTGGCAGTGAAGACTGTACAACAACCATGTTCAAGTTATACAATGTCACGGTAATGTTAGTAAGATGTTAAAGACATCTTCAAAGTTTTAAAACAATTTTTCTGCATCCTTTTTCTGGACCTCACAGTGACATGACTTTCCCTAATTGCCTTTTGCCACCTCGTTGAGACTTCTATGTCATGTATTCAAATATCCTCTTCGCCAACTGGGCTCCCCATGAAACGACAGTGCACAGTCCAGAGAGTAATCAACCAAGAAAGGAGCATTTCTTTTTATTGTCTGTACTCCCTCCACTTTTTGTGTGTGCACGTGTTCAAAGAGCCAGCTGGCCTTTCTGAAGTAAGGTGATCCAGCCTTGGTGTACTTAACTCCAGCAGTGAGTGAGTGGAACCGAAGTACTAACTCATGATGAGTTATTAGGAAAAGTCCTATTCTAGCAATTGTCTTACATCGAATAGCTAATGTAGCCCATTCAAACCCAAGATAATCTTCAACAATCCAATGGTAGCTTTATTTAACAGGCAAGGTTAGAGGTGGCTTTAAAAAGAGTTAAAAGTACTTACAGCAAGTGCAAGACTTAAAATTGAAGCTGTGTAATCGAAGCTGTGGACTACTTTGTAGGATGTTGTGCTGTATACTTTAACTTTCCTAGCGAGAAAGAAGGCTTTGTATTTGAAAATGAATATAAAAAAACAAGGTTCCTATTTTTTTTGTTTTGTTTTGTTTTGTTTTCCGAGGTAGGGTCTCACTCTAGCCCAGGCTGACCTGGAATTCACTCTGTAGTCTCAGGGTGGCTTTGAACTCACGGCAATCCTCCTACCTCTGCCTCCTGAGTGCTGGGATTAAAGGCATGCGCCACCACGCCCAGCAAGGTTCCTATTTTTTGCAAGTTAAAAATATATTAAAATTTACACAGTAATGAAAAATAATGTGATATTAACAACAAATCACTAAATGAAGGATCACTGTGAGTTCAAAGCCACCCTGAGACTACAGAATGAGTTCCAGGTCAGCCTGGGCTAGAGTGAGACCCTACCTCAAACAAAACAACAACAACAAAAGAATATAATTTAGACTATGTATACTTAAAATAAAGAATTAGAAATTACAATGATTTTTAAAAGAAACTAGGAAGATTATTTCAAAAGATCAATGCTCAAGTGGTTCAGCTACACTGGTAAAGTATGAACGCTAAAGCAATTACTTACACATAAATGGCTATGTATAAACAAAAGGTCAAAACTATTTTCAACTCAACAATTCTTTTGGCCCTCCATGGACTATTATTAGAAGCACTCCCTTCTCAAGCAGTAAACTCTTAGAGAATGAAAATGCCAACCTATCCAGGGAGCCGGAGAGCAACCTCTGCCCGGAGCTGCTCAAACATAAACACGTCACAGTCTTGTGATGATTCTTCAAGGACACAAGCAACTGTCCTCCTTTCAGCATGTCCCAGACTTTCACATAGCGACCTCCTAGAAAAGAAGAGTGCTCATTATTCTGCCTCTACACTCAGAAGTTCAAGATCTGAGTGGCACTGTTCACTGGCATTCAAAGGGCAGAAGCTAAGTGTGGTGGTTTGAGTCAAGTGCCCCCACAGCCTCCTGTGTTTGTGATCAAGCTTCACAGTTGATCCCCAACTGGTGGAGCCTTTGGGAGACACAGCCTTGGACAAATTAGTTGAAGCTTTTATTTATTTCCTTACTTAGGGCTAGAGAGAAAGGTAACTATCTTGTGGAATTGTTTAGGACATCAGAGAGAATGTGGATACAATAGCCCTGGGCCTGACTCAGATTCAGAACTCAGTAAAAGACAACTACAGCCTGCCCACTTAACTGTAATTCAAGTGAACACTGATCAACTATCAATGGCAATTGATAAACATTGGTAAAAACAATATTGGCAAGCTGTTTGAAGGGCTCGGGAGATGGGTGTATTAGTAAAGAGCTTGCTTAACAAGCATGAGGATCGTTGGCCACATAGCAATACCAGATGTGGTGGTGCATGGAGACAAGAGGGTCCCTGGGGCTCATCGGCAAACTCCAGGCCAATGAGAGGCCCTGTCTCCGAAAATGTGGATGGTGACTGAGGAATAACATTGGAGAGTGTCCTGTGGCCTACACACACACACACACACACACACACACACACACACACACATGCGGCATCTGTGCACATGCAAATTAAAAAAAACAACACAAAAAACAATACCTGAAGATACCAGAAGGCCTCCAGAGGGGAAAAGCAGGACGCTCTCCACAGGCTGCCCATGCTCAACACAGAGAACATTTTTATTTGTTCGCGCGTCAAACATCTTCACAGTATGATCATATGACCCTGAAATGATAAAGTTTGTATCCTGTGAATTTTTCTTTTTAAAACACTAAAAATTTTATGGGCATACATATGCACACATAAATATTAAAAGGAGAAAATAACTGACAGGATGTTTTATAGCATGTACACATAATACTACACATCTCCAGACCATCACTGGATTCACCTGGAATCCTCCACATAGGCACCCACAACAGAACTGCACTGGGGCGCTCTGAAAATGAGGGTACCAACCCCATTGCAGCCTGACAGTCTAACAGATTTCCAAGATGAACTTGAGATATTTCCAAACATGATAAAACCCACAAACAAGAGAGAAAATAAAACAGTTCATTTTAATAATCATTTTTCTTTTTTTTTGTGGTGCTGATAATTGGAACCAGGGCCTCACATGATCCGCACTGACCTCCAGCTCTATAAAAAAGTGAAAACGTGAACCCCCCAATCTAAGAGAACCCCACAGCAATGAAGTAGAAGAGCTCACCAACCTGTCACAAAGAGATCTGGGTTCAGTTTGCTAGCACAGCCACAGCGCACATAGTCAGAATGCTCTTGGAATGTCAGGATTTCTTTGGCGTTTGGAATATCCCATAATTTAACTGCATAATCGTCAGCCCCGGAGACCACATGGTATTTGTCAGCTGTGAAGTCAACTGTATGAACTGCTCTGAAAGATCAAAGGACGGTATCACACCAAGCAAAGGAAAAAACTATTGCTTGCATCTTCTAACAAACAAAATCAAATAAACAAAATTGTCAGTTTCAGAAAACATTTATGGTAAGAAAAAGTTGAGAGAAAAAGATGTTTATAACAGTAGTTTGCTGGGGGTGGGGACTGGAGAGATGGCTCAGTGGTTCAAGGTGCTTGCTTGCAAAGTCTGACAGCCAGGGTTCAATTCCCTAGTACCTGTGTAAAGTCAGATGCACAACATGGCATATGCATCAGGAGTTTGTCTACAGGGGCAGGACTGGTACACCCATGCATGCACACTCTCTCTTTTACTCTGTCTGTCTCTCTTTCTCTCTCACACACAAATAAATAAAAATAGTTTTTAAAAAACATATTGTTTGTCCCTGAGCCAATTTGAAAACTACTGAATTAATGATTAGTTTAACACCCTTAAAATTACATTTTCTACAATATTCTACATGTTGCAGCACTTTCTTCAACTTAAAAGAATCTCAAAAGAGCTCTTTCAAAAGACTTGCCACTAAGCAGAATCAAGTGAATTTCTGTTGTTGTCAATGTTCCAATGATGGGGTAAGAACATCCTGATAGTTCAGGGTAATAAACCTTGAGATTCTAAACCAGTAGCAGACATAGGCACTGGTAATCGTAAGCAAATTTATGAAGGGGCAAAAACTACAAATCAAAGACAAAAATCCAACTCGACTTCAACATGAGGATCTGCAACAGTCCAGGGTGATCACTGGAGCTATGAGGGTGCACTGAAGGCAGAAACTCATGTCTTCAACTGGGTCATAGACTCTACTAAGAAGGTAACAAAAGCCACATAACATCTCAATATACATACATTTCCTAAAATACACACATAATTCTAGAGAATACATGAGCTCCGTGAACTGGACCATAGAACTCACGTTCTTAACCAGGAAACAAAAAGCATACAAGTACATAATTTCATAAACTGCTGCATAGCCAAAGGTAGTTACACTTTCAACAACAACAATAATTAAAACAAAAACCAACTGTCTCTTACTTTGTATGGCCTTCAAACTGCCTGAGGGGGGCCCTGCCACTTATATCAAAAAGCTGAACTCTACCATCTTCACTACCAGCCACGAGCAATTGGCCATCCTGTCGAAAAGTAGCACAGTACGCTGTGTCTTTGAAACGGGAAAAGGTTTTTATAGGTTCTTGGGAGTATCGGCCATAAATGTGAATCTGTAAGATAAAAACCAGTATTTCATTATGTGGCTCAAGATCAGTAGTAAATATATAAAGACATATGCCCTTGAACTTACTCTCGAGGATGCTGTGACCGCATAGTTATAAGGAGGCTGGGAAGAAAAGTCGACTTTTGACACTGCACCAAATTCCTTAATCTGAACAGGAGTCTTAATAAAAAAGAACACAGAGTTACAACTGGAGAGCCATATTTAGCATTATATAATTTCTTTTGTTAAAAAATATTTTATTTATTCATTTTCAAGCAGAAAGATACAGAAAGAGTGAGAGAGAGAGAGAGAGAGAGAGAGAGAATATGCACCAGGGCCACCACCTTGTGGGTCTGGCTTATGTGAGTCCTGGGGAATTGAACCCGGGGCCTTAGGCACTGGAGGCAAGCGCCTTAACCGCTTAGCCATCTCTCCAGCCCAGCATTATATAATTTCTTATAGAAAATTCTTTTTGTTCTTAGTAACATTGATGTATTCATTTCTTTTTTATTTTGTTTTATTTTTTCAAAGTAAGGTCTTGCTCTAGCCCAGGCTGGCCTGGAATTCATAACAACAGTCCTTCCTACCTCTGCCTCCCTTAAAGATGCCTGCTGAAATATGAATTTTAAATCATTATAGACCTTGTCAAACTGCTGTCCAGAAAATATGTACCAATGTCCCACCCTCAAGTCATGATGACAACCAAATTTTTTCATTTGTGCTAATATAACAGATGAAAACAGTATCTGAACTATTGTATTTTTAAAAATTATTAATTTAGGGCTGGAGAGATGGCTCAGCAGTTAAGGCACTTGCCTCCAGTGCCTAAGGCCCCCGGTTCAATTCCCCAGTACCCACATAAACCAGACCCACAAGGTGGTGGCCCTGGTGCACTCTCTCTCTCTATCTCTCTGTATCTCTCTGCTTGAAAAAAATGAATATTTTTAAAAATTAATTTATTTGAGAGAGAGAGAGAAGTGAAGAGTGTGTGGGCATGCCAAGGCCTCTTGCTACTTACTACAAACTAACTCCACTTTGGACATCTGCTTTACATGGGTCACTGGGGAACTGAGCCCAGGCCGGAGGCTTTATTTTACAACCAAGCACCTTCAACCACTGAGGCATCTCCCCAGCCCTGAGCTATTAAGTGGTATTTAGAAAAATTTAACCTCTTTCAGTATACTTATTGGCTGATTATATTTCCATTTCTTTTTCCACAAACTTCCTGATCTCGATTTTCTTCCTCAGCTTTCTAGTTTTCAATCTTTAAAAAAAAAAAA
>PVHP010044432.1:0-14137 GCA_004024765.1 Zapus hudsonius
AAGGCACTTGTCAGCAGAGCCTAATTTCCTGAGTTTGATTTCCTAATACCCACATGAAGCCAGATGCACAAAGTGGCACATGTATTTGAAGTCCACTTGCAGTGGCTAGAGGCTCTGGCACTCCCATTCTCTCTGTCTCTCCTCTCTCTCTCTCTCTCTCTCTCTCTCTCTCTCTCTCTCTCTCTCTCTCTCTCTCTCTCTCTCTCTCTCTGTTTGTAAACAATTTGATATTTTTTAGGAAGAAGAGAGAATGGTGGAAGCTGGGAGGGTGACTCCGAGGTGAAAGGGCTTGCTGCACAAGCCTGACAACAAGCATCTGGCTTCCCAGAACCTACATAAAACTGGACACAAGCAGTCCACATATTTGTAATTGCAACATGCCCAAAACAATGAGAGGCAGGCAGGAGAGTCACCCAGCTTGTGGCCCAGCTAGTTGATGATTCCAGCAGCAAACAACCAAAGATACCCTGTCTCAAACAAGGTAGATGCAAGGACCAACACCCTGATATTGTACTCTGACATCCACACACACCAGGATGTGCATTGCCTGTACACACACACACACACACACACACACACACACACACACACACACATTCACATGAGCACACACCAAGAAGAAAAAGGAAGAGAAAAATTAAAGAAAAAATTGGAAGGTACTGAGGATGGTGACACTAAAAAAAAGAGAAAGGGAGGGAAGAGGAGATAAATAAATAATAAATAAGATGTTAAATACTTTTTTAAACAGAAAAGAATGTACTTCCCAACTATGTGTGGTGCCTCACAATCTCTACCTGATCAAGATTCACTTTAAGATACAAGAAAGTAGTTTTTTTCTTCTTTTTTTTCAAAACTATTTATTAGTGGTGCACACCTGTAATCCCAGCACTTGGGAGGCAGAGGTCAGATGATCACTGTGAGTTCAAGACCACACTGAGACTACATAGTGAATTCCAGGTCAGCCTGGACTAGAGCAAGACAGTACCTTGAAAAAGAAAAACTATATATTGCAAGCCTGTCATGCTGGTGGAAGCCTTCCTTTAATCCTAGCACTCAGAAGGCAGAGGCAGGAGATTCATCATGAGTAGAGGCCACTCTGAGACTACATAGTGAATTCCAAGCCAACCTGGCCTAGAGTGAAGAAGCCCTTCCACAAGCAACCAAAAAAAAATTGTTGCATATAAATATAGACAATATGCTATAATTATAACACCTCTCACCACCCTCTCTTTAACCTTCCCAACCCCCCTCACTGAATTCCTTCTTTCTAACTAGTTTCTCTTCTATTTTGATGCTATCATGTTCTTCTTCTATTATCCAGGTCTTGTGTCTTGCAGTCACTGTGAGGTCATGAATATCAAGGCCACTTTGTGTCTGGATGAAAGCATCATAAGCAATCTTCCCCTTCCTTTGGTTCTTACATTTTTTCTACCAGCTTCTGCAATGGTCCCTGAGCCTTGGAGGGTGTGATGTCTCACTTATGATTAAACACTCCACTATCACTTCTTATCAGCACTTTAAGGAGTTTTAAGTCACCTCAGTGGTCATTGTCACCTGAAAAGAGATGCTTCTCTAAACAAAACTGAGAATAGCATTAATATATGGGAATAAACATAAGTGCTTAGAGGGCAATTTAATGGGAATAATATATGCATTTAGCCAGACAACAATAGTTATTGCTCCCCTAGGGCTTATGACCTCCCCAACCGTATAGGTTTTGACTAGGTTTTCAGTACCAGGCATGTATTCCCTCCCATGGAGTGGGCCTCCAGTTCAATAAGAGATCAGTTGGTTTTCCCTTGTCATAGTCAGCTTCTCACCACTGAGATGAACCTCCAAACAAGGTACAGTTATAAATAAGAGGAAGAGATTTATAGATCCAGGGGTAGTTCCACTGTGGCAAAAGAGACTGACCCTCTTTCACAGGTCCAAACAGAGAGAGAAAGAGAGA
Organism: Zapus hudsonius; assembly: GCA_004024765.1. Classification (NCBI taxonomy): domain Eukaryota; kingdom Metazoa; phylum Chordata; class Mammalia; order Rodentia; family Dipodidae; genus Zapus; species Zapus hudsonius. Next base: position 1,952 of record PVHP010044432.1, read on the forward strand.
ATACATCACCAAATACTACACACACACACACACACACACACACACACACACACACACACACACACACACACACCAGCAAACAGGCAAGGGGAAGGCAGAGAGAGCTTTCCTTCTCCTTGTGCTTCCTTATATCCTTCCCCCTACTGAGACTGTCACCCACTCTAGGAGAAGGGCTCACTCTGGAATAGGGACCTCAATTAATCCTTCCTGTAAGCAACCTCAGAGAAGATTACTATAGATTACTAAACAGGTCAAGTTGACAACAAAACTTAACCATCACAAGGCTACCCTTTGTCAACTTGACATCAAACCAGAGTATAGCTTGATGGACCATTGTGGTAAAAGTTGAAAGACCTGAATGAAATGAACTATGGACTGAGGTTTGGCTTATGAGGGTCAGAAAGAACTTTGTCAGGACTGTGTCAGAAGCAGTTTGTGTTAGAGGCTTACTGTGTTCTGCCTGCCTGTGTCCTGGGAACCTGTGCAGGGTTGCTTGACGTAAACATGGATTGGTGTGAGCAGATGGAGATGGCACAGAAAGAAAGATCTTTGGCCAAAACTTCTGCCCGTTCAGATGTAATTATTTGAGAGATTACAACCATTGAGATTGGGCCAGCTGGTCTGCATTGGAACAAAAGGAAGAATGCAGACTCTTTGAAGTAAGGGGCCTGAATGCTTTGTTCCCCCCTGGATTAACAAGTTGGTAGCCCACCTGGTTCTGTGGAGTATAACAAATGCAAGAAGAGACAGTCATTGGATTTGCAACACAGTTTTGTTTTGGAAAAATGGCCATTGGCAATGTGAAGCAGGTGTGCTGGATTGCCTGCATGGAAGCCCAATGGAGCCATGAGGATGAAGTGTGGGTTGCAGTGGAGACCCAGTAAGATGCCAGGACTATGGATGGCTGCCAAAGCGAGCTGCCAACACCAGATGAAGTTTTCCCAGACTGTGAGTAGCCGAGCTGGAGGGTGAAATTAAATTTCCAAGAGACTTGTTCAAATGCAGTATCATTGAACATGGAGTTAGAGATTGATGGTTCCCTGCTTGTTTTAAATCTTGTATTGGTTCAATCTGTTTTTGCCATGCCTCATGTTTTACAGTGTGAAAGTTCTATGCCATTACAGGTTTATTTTTTGGTATTATGGCTCAGTTGAAAGCTGTGGGACTTAAGAGTTGAGCTGAACACATTGTATTTACATCATGTGTGATTATTAGTTTGTGGGGGCCAGGGGTGGACTGTCATGGTTTGATCCAGGTGTCCCCCACAAACAAATGAATTTGTTCTGAATGATCAATCCCCAGCCAATGGCAGTTCAGGTTTTAGAACTTAGCTGGAGCTGTGTTGTTGGGGGAGGGCTTATGGAAGTTATAAGCCAGCTTCTCCTTGACAGTGTTTGGCACACCTTCCTGCTTCTGTTTGCAGAGCTACAGCAGAGGTGATGTCCACCTCTCTGCTCATGCCATCGTTTTCCCTTCCAGGATGGAATCTCCCCTCAAGTCTGTAAGCCAAATAAACCCATTCCTCCACAAGCTGCTTTTGCTAGGGTTCTTGAGGTGTAGCAACTAGAATGCTGACTACAACAGTCCCCTACTGAGATTGTGCCACTCTGGGGTAAGGACTTACTCCAGAGGAGGGACCTCCTCCTTTATTATACTTCCTCTAAGCAACCTCAGAGACCCACCCAAGATTACTGTGGATTACTGAACAGGTCAGTTGACAACAACACTCTCATACCCATATTACAGACATTCCACTATTGCACCATTTGGCACATTTGGCCTGGCTGACCACATATAAAGTGTTGCAGTCAGCTTTCTAGTTGCTGCGCAAAAAGAACCCAAACAAAAGCGGCTTATGGAGGAATGGGTTTATTAGGCTTACGAACTCGAGGGGAGACCCCATCCTGGCAGGGAAAACGATGGCATGAGCAGAGGGCTGGACATCACCTCTGCCACAGCACTGCAAACATTGGCAGGAAGGTGTGCCAAATACTGGCAAGGGGGATCTGGCTTATAACCCCCATAAGCCCACCCCCAACAGTACAGCTCTAGCGAGGTTATAATTCCCAAACTGCCATCAGCTGAGGATCTATCACTGAGAACACATTCATTTGTTTGTGGGGGACACCTGGATCAAACCATGACATAAAGCTTGCAGGAACCACTGCTATTTAACACCATGGATTACTTTTCTCCACCAACAGGCTGCATAGGTCTTCCTAGCATTCTAATAATTAGTCAACAAGGACAAGGTTTCCAGCTCAGCTCTAGCTTGAGTTCTCAGGGACCTGAATCCTAAGCACATGGCGTCTTCAGTAGCATGGCTTTACCATCTATTTCTGATGGGCACCTAAGAGCTTGGAAATGACCTTTGATGTTTTGTGTGCATCAAGGTCCTCCTTAGCCAAAAACTCACTGGAAAGTGTCCCACACCTGTCACTGAAATTTTTATAAGTAACAATCAATGGCTTCTGGGCTCGCCATTATCCACTGTCCATAGAATACTTCTGCCCAAACACACACCACCACCCCTCTCTCTAACATATATATTACTGGCTAGCAAAGAAATAGGTTTCCAAATGGCTTATTCAAAACATCTTAAATTTTGATTAACCCTCCTCCCACCCTTCTGTTACTCTGTTGCTTCATCCCTTCTTCTGATCCCACTTAGTCCATTGCACCCCAGACATCTGCCCCTAGAGAGTAGTTTTCTCCAGACCTTTCTTTACAGAGCTCCTATATCTAACAGCTTTTTCCAACAAATGAAAGGAGTAGCATAGAAGCCACCTGTTATATACACATACTAAATACTTACAACTGAGATTGGTTAAAGTCAAAGCAAACTGCACTTATAACATACTTACATATAACATTGCACAAAGTACATCAGGAACAAGATTCAAAAAGCAGAGTCCCTGTGAACAAAGGAGAACTTGGAAATATTTAATAAAACCAACAGCAATAATATGAATTTTCTTATGGTCTTCCTTTAATTAAATTTTCCACAATTATTAAAATTAGTGGCTGTGCTGGTTTGATTCAGATGTCTCCCATAAACTTGTGTTTTGAATGCTCGATCCCAAGCTGATGGCAGTTTTGGAATTGGAAACTTGATGAAGGTGGCTTGTTGGGGGTGGGCTTATGGTTATTATGACCTGTTTCTCCTTGCCAGTGTTTAGCACGCTCTCCTGTTGTGTTATCTACCTAATGTTGGCTCATGTCATCATTTTCCCTGACATCATGGAGCTTCCCCTCAAGTCTGTAAGATAAAATAAAACCTTTCGTCCACAAATTACATTTGATCTGGTTCTTTGTGACAAGAACAAAAAGCTGAATGCAACAGTGATATTTTCAATTGTGTATGTGTCATTTCTTCAAAGGTGATATTATGAGGTAAATTCAAAGTTGATAAAGACAAAAATAAAACTGTTTAGAAAAAATATGATACCTAGAGCAACATCAAAAACATAATAGCCTTGGATGAATGAATGAGTCATAAGACTGTGCCCACACATAGCAAAGGTCAGAACACTATCACTAGTTAAAAATCAACAGGTATGTTTATTTTGGGCACAGGTCATTTTATCATTCTTTTGCTGGTATTTGTGAGCTGGTCACAAAGGTCTAAAGACACATCATTAATTTCACAGAATAGATTATATAAAAAGATTGGATTAAAACAATCTGATAAGTGAGGGCTGGAAATGTAGTCCAACTGGAAGAGTGCTTGTCTGGCTTCTACAAGGACCTGGATTTCATCCACAGCAACACATAAACCGGGTGTGTAGTACACACCTATAATCCCAGCACTGAGGAGGTGGAGGCTGGGGAGACACTATCCAACCACGCCCGGCTCCTTTTGACTTCTTTATTTTATTTTGTTTTATTTAATTTGGGATAGAGTGAGAGATAGAAAGAGGAAGACAGAGAGAGAGAATGGGTACGCCAGGGCCCCCAGCCACTGCAAATGAACTCCAGACACATATACCACCCTGTGCATCTGGCTCTAAATGAGCCCTGGGGAATTGAACTCAGGTCCCTCTGCTCTGCAGGCAAACACCCCAAGAGCTAAGCCATCTCTCCAGCCTTGTTTGTTTATTTTTTTAAGTAGAGTCTCGCTCTAGCCCAGGATAACATGGAATTCACATTTTTAGGCCTCAGGCTGGCCTCAAATTCACAGTGATCCTCCTACCTCTGCCTCCAGAGTGCTGGGATTTAAGGTGTGTAGAACCACTCCCAACTTATCTCTTGCCTGCCTTAAGAATTTTAAAGTTCTTTCTGTAGTCAATAAAATCTCTCAAAGTCTTAAAAATTTATGCATCATTGGCTTTATAATAAGCACTGTAGAATTGAGTTAGAAGTTTATATCTTCAATAGGTTGCTAAGGGAAATTAAATGAGTTCCCTGAATGGTTCCTGAGGTGAACCTGACAGGATTCCATTTGAAAAAACTCTAGCTTACAAAAATGCAGGAAGGTAGGCTCTCTTTACTACAAAGTTAACAGTCTTTATTAAAATTCATAAAATTGGGGAAAGGATAAAGTCCTACCAAGGTCATATAAATTCAGGCCTTTGGCCTGATTCATGGGTATATATTGTGAAAGTTGCTGCCAGAGGTAATGTTATACATAAAAGTAATATTATCTCTGTCACAACCTTCACAACAAATGTTGTTAAAATTTGTGTTGGGAGTCTGGCTTTCCACCTTCCAAGAAGCTTCAACCATACTAGACTCCAGGATGAAGGACTTCTTTTACTTCCCATGTCCTCATAATTATTTTCTCTGTCATTTTATCATGCCTCAGAACCCCAGGTGTGCACCACCAAACCTGATTTATGAGGTGAGGTGGGCACAGTTGAATCAAGGGCGTCTTGCATACCAGGCACTCTACCATCAGAGCCACACAGCCCTCCCCACACACCAATCTTGATTATTCTAATGGGCAGTTTCTGTTAAAGGGAATGGGTTGGGATTCCTGGGCCAGGCAAAATTCACCTAACAGCAGTTTTTCTATTTTTCATGAAGGGTGGGAATTGGTACATGCCTACAATCCAAGTACTTAGAATGCTAAGGCAGGAACATCTTCAATTGAGACCAACCTGAGCTACATGATGGATACTTTGTCTATAAATATTCAAGGACTTCCCACTAAATTTGGGAACAAGACGGGGTACCCACTTTCACCACTGCTCTTCAACATAGTTCTTGAAGTCCGAGCCCAAGCAATAAGACAGGAGAAAAACATAAAAGGGATACAAATTGGAAAGGAAGAAGTGAAACTATCCCTATAAGATGACATGATGTTATATACAACAGACCTGAAGGTCAGTTCTACTAAACTACTGAAGGTGATTAACTCCTTCAGCAAAGTGGCAGGATACAAAATTAACACACAAAAATCAGTAGTCTTCTTGTATGCAAATGATGTGCATACAGATAAAGCAATCATCAAAACATTCCAGTTTTCAATAGCCTCAAAAAAATCAAATACCTTGGAATAACACTAACCAAGGATGTGAAAGACTTGTATAATGAAAACATAAAAACACTGAAGAAGGAAATTGAGGATGACATGAAAAGATGGAAAGATCTTCCATGCTCCTGGATAGATAGAACTAATATTGTTAAAATGGCAATTCTTCCAAAAGCAATATACAAATTAAATGCCATGTCAATAAAAATACCAGTGTCATTCTTCGCAGACATAAGAAAAAAAATCTCCGAATTTATTTGGAATGGCAAAAGACCTCAGATATCCAAAGCTATCCTTAGTAAAAGAAGCTCATCAGGTATCACCATACCCAATCTAAAGATATATTACAAAGTCATAGTAACAAAAACAGCATGGTACTGCTATAAAAAAAGACAGACCAATGGAACAGAATTGAAAACCTTGCCCTAAGCTCAAACAACTATAGTTACTTAATATTTGACAAAGATGCCAACAAAGTTAACTGGAGAAAAGATAGCATCTTCAACAAAAGGTGTTGGACAAATTGGATAAATACTTATGAAAAATGAAAATAGAGCCACTTCTCTCACCATGCACAAAAATCAACTCCAAATGGATCAAATACCTGAGAACTCTGGAAGAAAAAATAGGGGGAACTCTCTATGAGATAGGAATAGGGAAAAACTTCCTGAACAAAGGTCCAATAGCCCAGGAAATACATAAATCACTCAATCAATGGGATCTCATCAAGCTAAAAAGCTTCTGTACAGACAAACATACTATACTCAAAGCCAACAAACTGGGAGTTAATCTTTGCCAGCTATAATACAGATAGAGGTCTAATAACTAGAACTTACAAATAACTCAAAAAAATTAAATAATAAAAAATATAATTAAAAAATTAAATAATAAAATATCAAACAGACCTCATACAAAATGGGGCACTGAACTCAACAGAATTCTCAGAGGAGGAAATACAAATAGCCAACTCTCATTTAAGAAAATGCTCAATGTCATCAGGGAAATGCAAATCCAAACTACAAGATTCTACCTCACTCCAGTCAGAATAACAATCATTAAAAAAATCCACCAATAGATGTTGGTGGGGATATGGTGAAAAAGGAACCCTCATTCACTGCTGGTGGGAATGCAAACTGGTACAGCCTCTATGGAAAGAGGTGTGGAGGCTTCTGAACAGGATGGATATAGACCTACCAGTGGACCCAGCTATCCCTCTACTGGGCATCCATCCTCAGTACTCCTCATTTCAGCACAGAGACATCTGCACAGCCATGTTTATAGTGGCTCAATTCATAATAGTTAGTAATTGGAACCAACCTAAATGCCCATCTCTGGACAAATGGATATCAAAAATGTGGTACATATACACCATGGAATTCTACTCAGCAGTAAAGAAAAATGATATAATGAAATTCAAGGAAAAGTGGATTGTCTTGGAACAGATCATACTTAGCAAACTCACACAAGAACAGAGAGACAAACACTGCATATATTCTCCCTCATATGTGGTCCCTAATCAAGTTAAGCTTAAACAGTAAACAAAACTGACATTTGATTCAGGAGACAAGCAAAGGGGATGGAAGAAATTGGGGTTGGGGGATAGGACAGAGGGAGGAGACACACACTAATCTAAACTCACAATAAACTGACTCCATAGAATCCTTTCTTCTATAAAACAAGTTCCTGAGGTAGCTGGGGGCATCATATGGTAACAAGGACCTGGAAGAGGGTGGGTAGAAACCTACCTCTAATGCAAATGACTCTGACCTTTGGCTCCCATCCCAGTAATTAGTTACTGCCCACAATGAGCTGTTGATTGAAGTGGCCTACAAGTCCCTAAAATAAGACAAGCTTTTGTCACAGCTTTTAAACACCTATGTCAGGCAAAAGATAAGACCCTATTGCTGAAGATTCCATAGACTGATATCACACAACACTGAGAGACACTGCTGAATCCGAAAAGGAAACCAGCTCCCAGAAGGGCAGCCTAGGTAATGCCAGAAGGTGCTGCATGAGCTGCCAGGGGAACCAGACCAACAATATTCTGAGAAAGCAGGGGACATCCACATGCTCAAGCTACACTGACAGATGGCCTGAGAATGCAGAACACACTACTATATGGGACAGACAAGCAAGACAAGGAGTGCCCAGCTGTGCAATAGTGGCTCTCAACCTAGGTGGGTAGTCAACAGCTGGCTAATTGTCTATGAGATCCACTCAGTGGCAGAGAACCCTTGACTGGTACAGGAACCCAAGGCAACCTTGAATGGGGACCAAGAACCAGATGTCCAAGGGGAAGTACCCACTAACCATGGATCATCAGAATGGCTACATCCTTTAAAATCTCACCAAACTAGCAATATTTGTCTCAATTAACCAATAATGATATCACTTTCCATTGAAGATTCTGCTTGTATTTTTCAGAAATCAACAAGAACCTTGGACAACTGAATTCCACCAATAGGACCTGAGTTGATGGGGGCACCCAAACAGGGGAGGAACCACCTTAAACTCACCATTTAGAGCCTTAACAAAACCTCTAAGGAAGTGGTGTGATATGCAAAAGAGCTATTCCCTCAGCAAGGCAGAGATCCTAGGGAAGGATAACGGAGATAGGTACTATGGATGCCCAAAATTGTTCAAAACCCAAATTCAGAGAGTCTCGAGAACCTAACAACTATGTAAACTTTAAACTCACCCACCATGACTCAGCAAAATTTGAGGAACAGGTGGTGGAAAGATTCTAAGAGCCATGCTGTGGGAAAATAAAGGGTTGTGATCCCTTAAGAGATTTCTCTAATAACACATGTTACCAAGCATCTTGCTATGTTAAATATATATATATACACACACTAATAAAAATGTTTAAATTTTTTTAAGTTTTGTTTTGTTTTTTCATAATAGCAATAAAAAAAATCCAAATACAGCAAGTTATCAGTGGGTGTGGTAAAACAGCTGCAACCCCAGCATTTGGATGGGAGTTCCTCACAAGTCTGAAGGCATGGCCATCTCAAAACTCAAAATATAAATAAATAAATAAATAAATAAATAAATAAATAAATAAATAAATAAATAAATAAATAAATAAATAAATGTCTGATGTGGTGGCCCATGCCTATAATCCCAGCAGTAAGGAGGCAGTAGGATCGCTATGAGTTCGAGGCCAGCCTGAGACTACATTGTGAATTCCAAGTCAGGTCAGCCTGGGTGAGGGAAAGAAGAATGCTTATCAGGCCTCATCCCAGACTTTAGGAACAAAAACCTGTGAGGTGAACCCAGTCATCTTGGGCCCCTAAATCCTCCAGGGGATAGTACTGCATGATCATGGTGATGAGTAACAGCTGAGACATTTAAAACCCCCAAAGACCAGACTCAGACAATTAAATCTGTGGGGAATGGGGCTTGGTGTGTGTCTGTCACTACTCCCCAGCAGAAACCAGTCTTACAGAAAGACCCTCTCCACCCCAGAGAAAGGAGCCTTCTTACTGAGCCCCCAGATTCATCCCTCTTCAACAGAATGACTTGAAGCCTGAATGAGCATATATATATATATATATATATATGGTTTATTTATTAGAGAGAGAGAGAGAAGATGGGTGAACCAGGGCCTCCTGCCACTAAACAAACTCCAGATGTATGCAATACTTTGTGCATCTGGCTTTATGTAGGTACTAGGAATTGAACACCAGGCTGGTAGGCTTTGCAAGCAAGCACCTTTAACTGCTGAACCATCTCTTCAGCTCCTGAAACAGTTTGAATTCTGTTTTGTTTTGTTTTTCCAGGTAGGGTCTCACTCATTCCAGGCTGACCTGGAATTCACTATATGGCCTCAGGCTGGCCTCAAACTCCCTGCAATCCTCCTACCTCTGTCTCCAAGGGCTGGGATTAAAGGTGTGTGCCACCACACCCGGTTTGGGTACTTATTTTAGTCAAAGTTTTCCTTATGAAGACCACAGCCAAGGTTGATTAATTCCACTACAAGACATTATCATCTTGGTCAGTTCTGAGCTCCTAAAGGGAAGAGCCATCCCTACTGATAAATTTGTTTGTTTAGAAAGGGGAGGGGGGCCTCCAGCTTGGTGACACACTTCTTTAATCCCAGCATTTGGGTCACAGAAGAAGGAGGACCGCTGTGAGTTCCAGGCCACCTGGGACTACAGAGTGAATTCCAGGTCAGCCTGGGCTAGTGAGACCCTCCCTATCTCAAAAACAAAAACAAAAAACAGTTATCTTGGGGAGGTCATAAACTCTAGAGGGGAAACTACTACTGTTGTCTGGCTAAATGGATATATTGTGACCACCAGACTGCCCTCTAAATACTTATGTTTAGGCCATATATTAAAGCATCTCTCACTTTTGGTTAAGCATCTCTTTTCCGATGGTAGTTGTTGGGTCTGGGTGTGTGCAAATGATGAGGCAGATACCAAATGAGCTCAGGAGCAGGAACTCTTTATTGCCTCGGACTTGGAAGCTAATCGATTAGGGACACAACCAGACTCAGGAGCGTTGGCTCTCAGGCTTTTTAAAGAAAAACCCACAAACAAGGGGTTAAAGAGAAGTCGTAACAGTTAACAAAATGGAGGCCTTCTGGCCAACCCTAGCCCTCCAGTAGTGTCAACTGAAGAGAGGAAAGGAGAGAGGAGAGAAGAGGGAGGGGAGGGGAGGAGAAGGAGAGAAGAGAGGGGAGGAAGGATGAGGGGGAAAAAAAAGTAAAGTAGGGGAGGGTGGGAGGGGAGGGAAGAGAAGTTGACCAGAGCTGCAGCAGGCTGGGGAGGTGGGAAAGCCCTTCCACTGGGATTCAGGCAGGCGAATACAGGTTTTAAAAAATGAAGAGAAGCCGGGTGTGGTGGTGCACACCTTTAATTCTAACACTTGGGTGGCAGAGGTAGAAGGATTACCATGAGTTTGAGGCCAGCCTGGGATTCTATGATGAATTCCAGGTCAGCCTGGGCTAAAACCAGACCCTGCCTCAAAAACAAAAAACAAACAAAAATAAATGAGGAGAGCAGGTTTGATGTCACAGACTAATAATGCTTGCATTGGAACTAGCCTTGTTTGGCCAAACGAAGGTTACTAAGACAGAAGCATAAATTATCTCCGGAATGATTTTGCAAAGTAGTGGGAAAACCTAAATTTGCTGACATAAAATCTGCTTCACATATGCAAGCTTATCTCAACAAGGTGGTGCTGAGATTCAAAAGATCCTCGGAATGTGGACCAGGGTGTTTCTATTTGGGAATGACAGTTGCTCAAAAGAAGCTGTTTGCCAAGTTTCTTGACAGGAGCTGGCATCAGGGAGAAAACTCGGAGGTTCTTGTTTCTTTTTGTTGCAGGAGTTTTTTTGTTTGGTTGGTTTCTATTTTTTTCAGGCACAGTCACACTGTAGACCAGGCTGAACTGGAATTCACTCTACAGCCCTAGGTTGCCCTCTAACTCAAAGCCATCCTTCTGAACTTCTGCCTCCCTTGGGTTGGGATTAAAGGCGTGCATCACCACACCCGACTTGTTCTAGTAGTTTCTCTAGCACCAAAATTTTAAGAAACTGTTTTGTGTGGGGTCAGGGAGGGGATGGGAAATAGCACAGTTAATCAAAATTAAAGATGTTATGAATAAGCCATAAGGAAATATACGTCTTTGTTAGCTGTCTTAGCCACACACCACTGGGATGAATCTTCAAACCAGGCACAGTTTTTTGGAGGAAAGGATTTATTTGTAGCTATACATACAGGGGAAGTTCCAGAATGCAAAAGAGGCTGCTCCCCTTTCACAGGTCTAAGCAGAGAGAGAAAAACCCATCACCAACACCACACACACAGAATAGGTAGGGGAGCAAGGAGAGAATTCTTTCACCTTTATATAGCCCTAGGGTGGGATCTTGCAATTCTATCCCAGACTTAATGGCTTCCTGAGTCTCTGGAATTAACTTCCTGCACTGCCCACACAGGAAAGGATGTTTAGTTCTAGCTTCTTTGAGCTTCTTTACATCCTGCCCCCTACTGAGAGGCTGCCTTCCTGTGAACATCCTCAGAGACCCACCCAAGATTACTTGAAAGGTCAAGTTGACAACAAAACCTAACCATCACATTAACTAAATAATATATATGTTTTTAAAAAAAGAGATAGGAGTGATGACACATGTCTCTAATTCTAGCACTCGGGGAAATAGAGGTAGGATCCCTGGGAGTTCAATGCTAGCCTGGAACTACAGAGTAGTTCCATGTCAGCTTGGTCTAGAATAAGACCTTACCTCAAGAAAAGACAGAGAGAGAGAGAGAGAGAGTCTTTGCGAAGAAGTACCCTGTGGATAACCTGTTGGATAATGCTGTGTTTAGAAACCATAGATTGGTTACAAAAAATTTCAGTGCCATGGGGGAGATACCTTCAAGAGAGTTGTTGGTCAAAGAAGCCTTTGTTGCTACCAAAACATTAGAGGCCATTGCCAAAGCTCTTGGTTGCCCAATAGTAAGACCCCATTGCTGAAAACTGCACATACTTGGGCTACAGGTTACTGAGAAGCTGGAACTGAGCTGGAAGCCTCCTCACTGCTGACTACCTGTTAGGATGCTGGAAAGACCTAGGAAGTCTCTTGAGGGAGAAAAGTCATCAATGGAATTAAAACCAGAAGTGGACCTTGCAAAGTTATGTCTGATAAGCCAGGCCAAACCTGTCAACTGGTGCAATGGTCGCATGTCTGTTATGGAGGAAACATTTGC
>PVHP010044433.1:0-14094 GCA_004024765.1 Zapus hudsonius
TGAGGCTTAACTCACTTTTACATCTGTATAGACAGAGAAAAAGCCTTATAAATTAATTTAAATTAAGTCTAAGTAAGCTTAAATAAACCTAAATATTTATACATGACCAATCATTGCTAGGATACTATTAATGCAGGCCTTATTAGCATTATTTGTGCCTTTCCTGGGGCTGTGGACTGTGTCTCAGACCTCCAAGCCCGATCTCCTGACATAAGCACAGCGCTCTGAGCACTGGGTCCTGTGACTTTTACTGTTTCGTGGGTCTGTGGTCTGTGTCTCAGACCTCCAGGCCCGATCTTTTGCCATAAGCACAGGGCCCTGAGCGCTGGGTCCTGACTTGCCTGTTGCGTTACCCATTGGCCAAATGTGAGTCTCACTCACCTAGATTCCGATTGGCACTTGATGAGCAGGGGGCTCCCCTGGAAACTCAGACGGACAAAATGGACAAGTATAGAACTGGGAGAAGCAGCGAGATTCAAAAGAGCAGAGAGGAGCCGTTTGGGGCAAGCGTGGAGTGCAGACAGTATCGGGAGGCCACCGAGTGTCGGGAAGGGCAAGGGAGAAGGCTATCTGTCGTCCACACCCTGCCGGGCTGTCAGGATTCCAACAGAGAGCCAGAGACCTTCAGTCAATCCTGGAGAGTTGCCCCAGGCAAAAGACGTCAGTTGTCTCACAGCCGTGAAGGAAGCCCATGCGAGGACAGGAAAAGGCAGGACAGAGGTGTTAGCGGAGCCAAGTGTCTTGTGCTTAGTGGGGGACTTCCAAGGTTCATTAGGCCCCGGCTGAATGCCCACACGGTGTCTTGGTACTGAGGTAGCACTATCGGGAAGTGCGCCCCTGGCTCCACGTCTTTGGATGGCCACTCCTTATATAGACGTGCCAGATGAGCCGAATGAACCAGAAGTAACAGTGTGCCTACAAGACAAACCAGTTGGGTGGGGAAGAAGAAGGGGAGGCAGAAAAACACAGAGAGGGTCTCTTACCAGACTTGAAGTCTGTGTTTGGGCTCCAGATGTCAGTTACTTCTCCAGATGTCAGTTACCGCACAGGTCCCTGGCCCCCTGCTAAATGAGCCTCAGTCTCTCTGGCCAGCAGGAGACCTGGCTCAATCGAGGAAAGGTGAGCGTGCAGCCGGAGCCCCATATACACTTGCAGCTGGGAGAAGTGTACGAGCAGGTCTCAAAACTTTATTTTAGCATCCAACCTTATATTACACAAAGGGGGCTCAGTAAACAGGAACACAGCTACAGAAACTCAGCCAGCAGGAGTAAAACCTATTAGCACTTATAAACAGGATTTAGGGCTGTCAGCCATCCCCCCTGCCTCCTGGGGGGCACAGGTGTGCTAGGAACAAAGGCGTGAGCTACCATGCTCCGGGCTCTCATCTGGATGCATATTAAAACTTAGCTCTCAGATATACAGCCAGGCTGGGCCCCGACACAGTTCTGCCAGGAGCTTCCATTCTTGTGCCAGGACAAGATGGCTGGTTCCCTCTAGGCCTCAATTCCTAACGGAGACTGCCTCAACTAATCTAGCTTTCTCCTATTCTCCTTCACTTCCTGCATCCAGAGAGGAAACTAACTGCTGTTAGAGGGAACAGGACACACAGACGGCTCTTAACTTCTTTAGGCTGAATATAGCAGCTAGAGCCTCCCTCAGAAGGCCATGATATGCTAGAGGCCCAAGAGAAAAACCTTTGTGGCAGTTAGATGTCTCATCGACATCTATAAGTAGCTCTTTGTCTCTGAGAAAGAAACACTTGGAAGAGCAAATTGGCAGAAGGCAGAAGTTTAAGTGGAAACTTGGCAAAGAAAATTAGAATTGAAGTTGATTAGGAGACTTACCTGCTCATTTCAAAAGGAATTTTGCATCTCTGTCACATAACAAGCCTCTTGATATGAGCCGAGGTCTTTATGAGAACCTGTACAGGTTGGGCAGTTTTCGTGGAACTGATATTTTCCCTCAGTGGCCCAGACTTTATAATTAATGTTTATTTCTATTAAAGGTATGCATAGCATTGGCCCAGGGGACCAGGAGAATGGAAATCTCTGGTTTAGCTAGGAGCTTTCATCCTAATAGTGGGATTTTGACATAATTAGGCATGGGAGAAAAGTAATTCCCCCTAGTTACAACTGAGAGCCATGGAGAAGTGTCTGGTCTTGGGCTTGTCAGAAATGCCTGCCACAGTCACTGTTTGGGAGAGAGCCTGCCAGAGTCAGAGGTTAAGAGTAGCAAGGAGGCTCTTGCAGCTAGAAGGGGGAATGGGGACCTCCTTCCATCCTGGAAGGTGACAGAGGCTTGCGCTGTGGGAGCCAGAGGGAAGTCCTGGCCCCTTTAGTTCATTTAGACCATGTTGGGGGTGGCCTCTGGCCTCTTAGGTCTTTGTCTTGAGGGACAGTTGGCCCTCCTGTGGTCTCCTTGGCATAAAGGCCAGGGCCCAGGTAGGGGTCTCCTCTGGGGATGTCCCAGCTGCCCACACTGGTAGCAGACCTCAGAAGCCCTCCTTCTAGCTTGGTGTTCTTGTGAAGCAGTTCTTAGAGCCTGGGATCCATGTTAGAAAAGACCACGGTGGCCACCTTGATTAGACAATCTAGAGTGCTTTCAGTCTCTATTTTCATTGATTGTAGGGTTATTTTTCTATAATATCTGGGGCTGACTGAGTCAAAAAGTGGCTTTTAATTATTATATCTCCAGGTGGCAAATTAGGAGAAAGGCTGGTGTGTTCTATTTGGGCAGTTTGTAGCTGTTTCACAAATTCAGGGGGAGATTCATTGGGCCCTTGTATGACTAATGACAGTTTGGAGTGGGGTTTACATAGTCCTTTTCCACTCATAGCTGTAAACAGGGCAGGGTGACAGAGTATTTAATTTTTTCTTAATAAAAAGAAAATTAGTGCATAAGAAAGCTCTGACCACTTGTCATTTCCCCAACAGTATTGGTTTAATAGTAGTATTTTACTTAGTACTTCCCTCAGGAGGCCATCTTTCTCCGTTCTTTAGATGGTAAGTGGGCCAGACAGTCTTGCAAAAGAGTTTCATTTTTTTCTTTATGTTCTGTGGGTCAAAGGAGTTCCAGTTTTGTGGATGTGGCTGATGTTTGTTACCCATACTGAAAAGAAGAGGAAGAGCCAGGGGAAATGATGTTGTGAACCAATCAATCTTGTTTTTAGTCACCCAGGGATGGCCGAAAATATTCGTGACTCCTGGGAACAGTAGAACGTGAGTTCATTTTTTTCAGACGGGGTCCACGCTTGAGCACAAGGCTGTATCCTGGAGCAGGGAATCTGACTTGAGACATCAGAACTGAGGCAATGTGTAAAGTTTTGATTAAAACTACTTGATTAATCCTAAGGCAGAACCTGGTCAAATCGATCTGGAAAGGGAAAACTACAGTTAGACAAGTGATGTTTCTGTCTAATCTTGAAAGAGAAATGCATAACAATTAATCTAATGTACATTAGAGACACCTGGATTAACATGAAGCAATTTTATGTCTTACTCATGACAGTTGAAAATAGATGAAGCAAAAAGAAAATAGATGAAGCATAGGCAGCCCAGACCAGGGACAAAAAAGTCACACTAACTGCAGCTAGATTTAAATCCCTGATGATCATTCGATAAGATTAAAAAGAACAAGGTGGGAGCTACCTTTAAAGTTATAATACTCCCAGAAGTGATGACATTAGTAAGTACAAAAAACAGCTAAAATGTACTGAGAAAACCTCAAGACTCAGTTTCCCCAGAAGTTACACAGATAGAGGAACATAGCTAATGACTGAGCACTTTAAAGACAGTTTTATAACAATTAACATGAACAAAGTTAGTATCAGTGAGTTTAACCTGGTGATTTTTAACCTGGACATTTTTTGAGGCATGGTGACATAAATTTATTGCCTGGATGGAACTGTCTTATAATCAGTTAGAAGTACCTGTTTCTAAGACACCCTAGGCACATCTAGTGGTTGTCCTTGGTGTTTTCCCAGACTGAGATCCTGTCCTGAGAAGGGTTGGAAAATAGGCTTTCTACTCATATATATTTCAATTTTCTTATGTTCAACTTCAACATTCACCTCTTCTTTATCAAAAATTCCTTGTAATTTGGAAGGCAAGCCCCCCTTTTTGTTGGAATTCAGAAAATGCTGACGTGCAGTCCATCATTGACTGTGAATCCATTTTCCGATAACTTTATACTTACATCTTCTGTTCAGAGTGGGACAAGCATTGGCACCAGCCTTCTGAGCCTCTTCAGACAGGCTGGGAACAAACTGTTCAGAACTCCTTTGCTGATTATCAGTGAGGAGTTGATCAGATCCTGTTTCAGAAACCCATTCTTTTATATTTTGTAGATTATCTACTTCTTTCATTCTCTTTGTAATACCTCCTGGCCTGGTCCTCAGTTTGCTCAGAGCCATTGGACACCAACACCGCCACTGGCTGGGGCCCCTGAGTCCAAGAGCACTGCAGGCCTGAGACCCTTCTGGCTGGAGGGCTTTGAGGGGGAGATCTGGCCCACCTCATTCAGTATCCACCCAGCTGCCCGTACACTTACACACCTAACACTGCTCAGCAAAGCTTCCTGAAGCCACTGGGGACAGGAGCAGCTGTGAAGAGGAGTGCACTGGGGGAGGGGCTATTGAGACAGTTTCTTAAGATCACAGCAGATATATTAATATATAATATATGAGATATATAATAATCAAATTAATAATATGATATATTACAACTGTATTTCACTTTCCTATTACTGAATTACAGCACTTTAAAAGAAGATACATTTTGGGTTGGAAAGAAGGCTCAGTGGTTAAGGTGCTTGCTTTCAAATCCTAAGGACCTGGGTTTGATTCTCCAGTACCAATGGAAAGCCAGCTGCACAAAGTGGCCCATTCATCTGGAGTTAGTTTGTGGTGGCTACAGGCCCTGGCATGCCCATTCTCTCTCTCTTTGCTTCTTTCTCTCATAAGTAAATTAAATAAATTTTAAAAGTTACATTTTGTTTAATATTGGTATCATCATAATTACAAAGAAAACTGCTTACAATGTGGGCAAAAACCAAGGTTTGGGAAAAAATGTCAATAAATTCCTCATTGAACAAAAAATTATGGCATAAAACAAGGAAAAAAGACAACTGATGCTTTACATAAAATATCAAAACAACCAACATTTCTAGGCACATGAGTTTAGAGTTCCAGCACTTGGCAAATGTTGGAAGAAATATCTGGAGTTCAGGCTGGCCTGCCTAATTCACACAGAGATCCTTCCTTCCTTCCTTCTTCCCTTCCTTCCTTTCCTCCCTCCCTCCCTCCCTCCCCCTCTCTTTCTCTCTGTCTTTCTTTCCTTCCTCCCTTCCTTCCTTCCTTCCTTATTTCTTTTTTTTGGTTTTCTGAGGTACTGTCCAGATCCAGCCTGGGCTGCTGACCTGGAATTCACTTTGTAGTAGTCTCAGGATGGCCTCACACTCTCATTGGTCCTCTTACTCTACCTCCCAGGTGCTGGAAAAAAAGGCATATGCCACCACATAGTTGTGCCAGCTCAACTGGCTTGTGTTGGGATTAGGAACTGCTCCAGAGAACTCTCAGTAGCCTGGAATTAGCATTCCTTAAACCAGGCTTTTATAACTAGGAGGGCCAAAGCTTGAGGTCATCTTTGATGACCCCCCGTTAGGCCCGCTCAGCAAAGAAGCACACTTGTTACCATGCAGAGTCCCAGTGTCACACAGACATGACATGGGACAAATCACTGAATATGTGCGCGCTAGCTTTCTCATCACTGTGGCAGAATGCCTGACAGAAACCTTGCAGGAAGTCGAGATTTCCAAGGTCAGTCCATGATTCCTTGGCCCCATGGTCAGAAGATCTTGGGAGCAGAAGAGGGGAATGGAGGAGGGCTTCAGCTCAAAGCGACAAGGACTGGATCCTCTGAGTATGTCAGAGCCCCCAGAGCTAATCATCTCTGGAAATGCCATGTCACACACCCCTGGGTCTTCCTTACCAATGCAGACATCACTTAACACAATCACATTGGGAACTTCCCCTCAGGCCTTCCGATTGCCTACAGGGATGATTAATTCAGTTTGATGAGATTAAGAATCAAGAGGCACACCTGTAGTGTATGTCTGAGGGGCTGTTCAAAGGGAGGAAGTCCCTCCCCCACAGTGTCGGATTCTTCCAGGGGGGCTCTGCCTATAAAGAAGCTTCCAGAGAACCAGACCTTTCTCCTGGCTCCTGAGCTCCGTGCAGGTCCAGCCGTCTGTCTACCCTGCTTCAGCTGTCTGTGAGCATAGGCGCAGTTTCCTCACCTCCAACTTCTGAAGACCAGACGCCCCCAAGAGTCCCCCAGACCTTCAGAGCCAGTCTGGGACAACTGAGGCACCCCGCCTTGTGGACTGAGAAGCTACTGCGTTCCTCAAGCCTGCAGACAGCTACTGTGGACCTGCTCAGTCCACGGCCTTCGGATCATGGCCGACGCACGTCTGTCAGGGGCCCGAGCCTCTGCCGCCTGCCCAGCAGCCGCCTTGGAGAACTTGCAGGTGGAGGCGCGCTGCTCCGTGTGCCTGGGGTATCTGAAGGAGCCCGTTGTCATCAAGTGTGGGCACACCTTCTGCAGAGCTTGCATCACCCACTGGTGGAAGGGCCTGGAGGGTCACTTCCCTTGTCCCGTCTGCAGGAAGGCCTCTCGCCACCGCAGTCTTCGGCCTAATTGGCAACTAGGCAGTATGGTGGAAATTGCCAAGCAGCTCCGAGGAGTCAAGAGGAAAACCCCGGAGGAGAGCCTCTTCTGCCATGAAGACCAGGAGCCTGTGTGTCTGGTATGTGGGATTTCCCACACTCTGGTGCCAGTGGACAACATGGAGGAGCTTTCCATGCTGTCAGTGGTGGAGGAGGAGGGGGAGCAGTTGATGCTCTCAGAGGAGGAGGAGGAGCAGTCCCTGTCAACCCTGGAGGAGGGGGATTTGATGCTGTCAGAGGGAGAGGAGGAGCCCTTGATGCTGTCAGTGGAGCACTCCCTATCACAGCGGGCAGAGGAGGAGCAATTTATGATGTCCCTATCACAGCTGGAGGAGGAGGTGCAGTCTGTGTTGTCACAACAGCAGGAGGAGATGCAGTCTGTGATGTCCCAGCTGGAGGGGGGGGAGTGGTGGCTCCTGTCACATCTGGAGCAGGAGGAACAGGCAATGTTGTCACAGGTGGAGGAAGTGAAGCAGTGGCTTCTGTCACACCTGCAAGAGGAGGGGCTGTCTCTGCTGTCCTCCCTGGAGGAAGAGGAGCAGTGACTGCTGTCCCCTCTGGAGCAGAAGCATGAATAGGAAATGCTGCCTGCCTGGAGGCCAGCAGCAGGACTGACCCACCTGCCAGCTTGCAGTCAGCCTTGGAACTTCAAAGGACTCAGAGGAGGAAGGGAGGAGGTGATGCCCCTGGAGCTGGCTTCCACATCTATAGAGCTGGAGAACTTCTTCAGCTTCCCTTGGCAGTTCTTTACCTCGGGGAAAATCCTGAACTAGCTGAGCATGGCCGTGACCTTGGACCCTGACCTAGTGGTGTCCCCAGATCACCACAAGAATATCAGGTTTGTGGAGATGTTACGTTGCAGCATTCCTGAAAGGCTGCAGTAGTGCTTCATGGTCAACCTTCCTCCTGCCCCCCAAGGGCTTCTCAGGCCAACACTACAAGGAGGTAGACATGGTTAACAAGACCTACTGGACAATAGGAGTGTCCAGGGACTCTGAACTGGACATTTCTCCAAGCATGGCTGGCTGTCCCCATGCAAAGTCAAGGTGAAGCCTTGGGCAGGTGTGTCCTCAGACTATAAGGCTGACGTGACACACCGCCTTTCTACATCACAGAGGGCTCACTTATCTACACCTCCACTGATTCTGTTACCCAGAACCTCTGGCCCATCTCCTGCTCAGGAACCCAGTCACCCAAGCAGGCCACCAACAGACTGGGAGTGACAGGCTGGGCTGTTGATTGATTGGAACAAGGGAGTGGCAAGTTGGCTCTTTCCCAATGCCTTTCAGACTGACATTTATAAATTCACAGTGGCTGATCTACACAAGACCTACCTAATGGGAGGAAAGACCAAGGCATCAAAACAGCAGAGACAGCAGCTAGAGAAAGAAGGGATTCAGTGGAGGGGGTTTTGGGAAGGTGAAAAGGGAGGGGGTTATAATCATGGTATATTGTGTATGCTGAAGGTAATTGTCAATAGTTTTTATGTTCACAAAGCATGTAACTCGTTAAGGAATTGTTGATGTAGGCTCATCATGAAGGCGCTTAAACATGAAGGTGTACTGAATATATCCCAGCTAGAGAAAGAGCAGAGAAGACTTAGAACTGCCGAGTCTGTGTGCAGAAGAAGCTTTGATGCCTGTGGACAAGGAGACTGAGAAGTCAGCTTTCAAAGACAGGCGCAGGCAGAGCGTCTTCAGGAGTGCAGGAGTGTCTATTCACTGCTTATCCTTCATGGGTACTGGAGTCAGGTTTCCTCCCCTTCCATCTTGGAATGAAGTCCAGAGATTCTCCAGGAGGACTTGAGGCCTTCTGTGCTGTTTGGGAACTGCTGAGGCATCAGCCACGTGACTGCACAGCTACAGGGTTCTGGACTCTCAAGCCTGCACCTGCTATTGATGGACTGCTGTGACCAATCCAATCGATGACTTCCTCAAGCCTCCTTTTTAAATTTTATTTATTTTTTTTTTTTTTGGTTTTTCGAGGTAGGGTTTCACCCTAGCCCAGGCTGACTTGAAATTCACTCTGTAGTCTCAGGCTGGCCTTGAACTCACAGTGATCCTCTTCCTAGGGCTCCAGAGTGCTAGGATTAAAGGCGTGGGACACCACACCCAGCTGCTTTTATTTTTGAGTATTTCTAGGAAACAATTGTCCTGTCCATTAGCCTTTTTTATTTTCGATTGACATGTGGCTTTGATCATACCAGATAATGTGTGATGGACACATGAATGTATTTTAGTTTATTAAAGGTTTATAATTGTGTCTCTTTGACATCACTGATTACAGGATAGCACTCACTCTTTTCTGTTTCCCTTTTCCTTGAGCTCCACAATGGGTGGACAGAACAGAGGCAGGCGAGGGACAGGGGATGTTCCACAAGCTGGCCAGCATGAGGGAGGTCCCCAGAAGGTGGGGAGCCCGTGAAAGCAGGGAACATTCCCACTTGCACACCTGTCCCATCTGCTGGTACCTGCATAGGTGGGTGTATGCCCATGGCAGGTGGGGTCCCCACCCCCACACAACTACCCTAGGAGGAGACAGACCTGCTCAGTGTCCATGGTGACCCACAGGCCTTTATAGAAAGGGGTTAAATTTAGATCTTTTTGGTTTTAATATTTTAAAATTTACATATGTAAATATTTACATGCACATTCTTAATAAGTGTGTATAATTTTAAGTCATGCTATTGTGTACACTTTTAATATTTCATATTAAACACATTTAAAATTTTTAGTTTATCATTTAATAATTACTACTTCAGTATAAAATAAGAGAACCATCCAAATTATATTTATTAAAAATCTTATCATTTTTTTAGCTCCATGTTTTGCCACACTCCATTAATCCCAGATCATGGGAGGCAGAGCTAGGAGGAATGCCATGAGCTTGAGGCACACTGATTCTATGTGATGAATCCCAGATGAGCCTGAGCTAGCAAGACTACCTCCAAAAAACAAAAAAGTTACTGAATTTTTTATAGACTTAGTTTATTTATTTTTAATCAATTGTGGTCTTAAATAGAATTTTGATTAAGACTGAATATACATATATATTTTTTTCCTAAGTAGGGTCTCCTCTAGCCCAAGCTGACCTAGAATTCACTATGTAGTCTCAGGCTGTCCTGTATTCATCCCCCTATCTCTCCCTTCCCAGTGCTGGGATTAAAGGCATGCACCACTACACCCAGCCTTGATTTTACATATTTTAGTAAACTATAATAGCTTGGATTTAAAATTAACATGGGAGAGAAATCTATAACTTGATGTGTCAGAGGCACTTGAATTAATTTTGATGTGTCAGAGGCACTTGAATTAATTATATTAATTAAAACTTCATAGAAGAAAATTTGGTAACAAACTTTTGTTTAAAACTTAATCTCCATAGTTGATAGAGAAACATAGCTAACTTGATTAAATATTTTAAATCTGGTTTATGTAATTGTCATTGTGAGTAATTCAATATCAGTGTATTGAATTTTAACCATGAAACATAGTCACAGAAATAAATTTATTAACCAGAATGCTGGGCCTGTGCCACCATGTCCAGCTCAACAAATTATCTTTCTTTAACCATCTAAAATAACATTTTTATCAGACATCTTATTATTTTTACTATCAATTTAGTATCTAGTATTTAAGGTTTACTTTTAAGCAATAGTGTAAGGAGATAATCAGAGTTGACTTATAATCTTATTCAATGTATATCTAGAGACTTTAGCACTTGTGAGATCTGCAATAAAAGTCATGAACTAAGATTAAAACAACGTAGAAAGCAATAAACATGAAGAACTCAGAGCAAAAAAAGAGTCTCAAAGCATTGCTATTGTAAATCTAGCAATTGACATGGCATTTTAAGGAGAAAACAGTTTAAACATTTTGAACTTCCATTGGACTCCTCAGGTTTGGTGAGGTTTGCTGCTGTGAGTATACGTGGGTATGGGAAGAGCTGTGCGTTTGGAATGCTTTTTGAAGCTTGCTGTGCATAGAGAGGATGAAAGATAAACTTCTTAAAGGTTTCTGTGCTCAGGCTGGGCGTGGCGGCGTACGCCTTTAATCCCAGCACTCAGGAGGCACAGGTAGAGGGATTACTGTGAGTTCAAGGACAGCCTGGACTACAGAGTGAGCACCAGTTTAACCCCTGGCTCGAGTGAGAACTGGAACTTCACTTGTGATGCTGAATAGAAGAGAGCTTCCCGTGCTCTAAATGGGGTACCACCTTCTCATGTCACTGACTAGGAGAAGGACTCCCAGCATCATTTACTCAGGAGTGATTAGATCTGTGGGACCCATGTGGGCGAAGGTTAACTCTTGCCATCTACTCAGAAGTGACCTGTTGTGTCCCTAAAGGGTGGGGTAGCGTTCTGACACAGGGGCAGCAGTAGAAGGGGCGTGTCCTGGAAAATTTATTAGTGATGCATATGGCCCATTGCTTGTTTCTGGTACTCACTGACAGCTTGTAAGACAGTTTAACTTTTTTATAGTTAGCATTGGCGTTTTCATAAGCCAACTGTAAAACAAAAACATTAGCTGCCTGTGAATTAACAACTTGCTTTGCTATGGCATTTTGTAACCTATTTATAAAATCTCTGTAAGATTTAATAGCTCCTTGATGAGGTCATGGCACTGAGAGATGGGAGGAGGCAGCAGGTTAGCCAACAGGCTGAGGATCTAGGGACTTGTCTTGCATGAGAACAGGCCAAGCAAGACATCTCTGAAACCAGTGTCTAACTTACTTCTGCCAGATTTTTCTGCATCCTTTGAAGGGATAGCAAGGGCACTTTTGGTAAACATTGGCGAGGAAATTAGCTAATTCGCTGTCAGATACCTTACACTGATTAGCTTTTAAAAGCATAGTTAGCTATTTGCATTGACCCTGCTGAGTATGAGACAATGAAACTTTCATTGTATAAACTTTAGTACAGAGAGAAATGAAAGAGTCACAGAAGAGACAGACTGTGGGTCCAGAGAAGCCATTCCATCACAGACACTGAGTGCCTGTGGCTCCTTCCCTGGATACGCAGACATCTATTCTTCCTACTGTCTGCCTAGGGAAGGAAGAAAAAAAATGGTCATATGGGGGTCAAGTGAATACTCACAGGTTTCTTCTTTTGTGAAATGTTCACAGCAGGATTTAATTCTTTAAAATGTCAATGGTTGCAGGACAAAATGCTATTTGAAAACATACCATGAGGGGTCCAGAGATGCAGCTCAGTGTTTAACACTTGCCTAGCATGCCCAAGACTCTGGCTTCCTTCTGCAGTGTTGAGAAAAGAGAAATAAAGACAGAAATTTACCATGAGAAACAGTTGATTATACCATGTTAAGTTAATAATAATAAGCATTTATAATTATAGTATATAACATATTTACAATATGTTATAATAATATATAATTTATCATAAGCATTTATAAGAATGCTTGCAAGAAGGTGAGATTTTATAAATCTGTGGCCAGACCTAAAAGAAGCCCTGGCAGCTGGTCACATCTCTGTATTTAAGACCCTGCTTCCCATAGATGTGGAAAGCTCAGTGGTAGATATGTGATTCATAGGAAAGAAGTGAGACTGTAGACAGACGTTAGGCCATAGGAATTGACAATCCTCCATTCCCAACACTGGGAGAGAGGCTGTGTGTCAGCCAGACATTAATTCCTGAGCAGCAGAACACGGTATTAAGCCAGATCCTCTGGAGATGCTTTCACTCCCCTCCTCCCCAGGCACCTGCAGAGACACACGGGGACCTCCACATTGCTCCTCCTGTGCTTCCCTGGGCATGACTTAGAGGCAGGAGAGTGACAGCTGCTGGGGGCAGAGGAAGTCTTGGTACCAGGACAACACACCTTCTGTGGCTCCATGCCAGGATGCTGTAGGAGGCCGACAGGAGGATGCTGACACTACATCCCCCTCCACCAGTGTCCTAATCACCGTAGCTTCCTGCAGTTGCCTCCTTACTGTGCCCTACCTGAAGCTTGCTTACCCACTCTGCACAGCGGGCCCTGGCTTATTTGCAAATCATCCCTCATACACGCCCAACAGCCTGGAGAGATCAGAAACACTCTATGCTCTAGATATGTACCCTTCTTAAGTAAGGGCTGGCTGTGGATACCTAAGTTTACCAGAGCTGAGATAAAGCTCAGGACGCAAACACATGGATTCTATAGAGAGAGAATGGAACCTGATGTGATCCTCTAGGCAATGCCCTGAAATACAGATATGAGGGTCCTGAGGATCTGGATGTCAGGAGCATTGGGTAACAGCCCACACACCATGTGTTGGGACAATAGAAAGGTAAAGGAAGTTTCCAGTGGTACAGATGTAGGGGTACAGGGACATGCATTTACAAATAGAAGATATAGATATCCAGGGCTGTGAAGAAGCCACACTTGGGCTGGTGGATCTGGGGTTCCTCATAGTGAGACATATGAGGTACAGCATGAAATATTTGCGGGAGATGACAGTGAGCACTTACTTTGCTTAAGAAGAGCACACATGCCAGACTAAGTTCAACCTGGAGAACTACTGAATTGATTGGGCTCCTTACAGAGCACGGGTGAGTGGTTATTCAGAAGAATGAGATGACACCAAAGCAAAGTCTCATCCCATCATGGACGATGATCTTCCCTTAGCTGCATTCCCTGATCTTCTACCCTCCTTACACAGGTCTCCTCTGAGGTCAGGAGTCCATATGCATCATTGCAAACACTAGCACAGGAGATGGCTAAGATCTCAGGTTAGGATCTGATGGCAATCCCCACCTTCCTGTTCTTTGGGGGGAAGGTCAAGTGATCTAAATTACATCGTCTCTCAAAAGTAATTATATATGTGTTGCGGTCAGCTTTCTAGTTGCTGCGCAGAAAGAACCCAAACAAAAGTGGCTTGTAGAGGAATTGGTTTGTTTGGCTTATGGACTCGAAGGGAGACTCCATCCTGGCAGGGAAAACAATGGCATGAGCAGAGGGCTGGACATCACCTCTGCCACAGCACTGCAAACAGCGGCAGGAAGGTGTGCCAAATACTGGCAAGGGGAAGCTGGCTTATAACCCCATAGGCCCGTCCCCAACAACACAGCTTCATCGAGGTTGTAAAACCCAAACTGCCATCAGCTGAGGATCGATCTATCAGAACACATTCAATTGTTTGTGGGGGACACCTGTATCAAACCATGACAGTCCGTCCCTGGCCCCCACAAACTAATAATCATACAAGATATAAACACAATATGTTCAGCTCAACTCTTAAGTCCCCGCAGCTTTCAACTGAGCCATAATACCAAAAATAAACCCATAATGGCACAGAACATTCACAATGCAAAACATGAGGCACAGCAAAAACAGATTGACCAATACAATACAAGATGTAAAACAAACAGGGCA
>PVHP010044434.1:0-14076 GCA_004024765.1 Zapus hudsonius
GTATTATGGCTCAGTTGAAAGCTGCGGGGACTTAAGAGTTGAGCTGAACATATTGTGTTTATATCTTGTATGATTATTAGTTTGTGGGGGCCAGGGGCGGACTGTCATGGTTTGATCCAGGTGTCCCCCACAAACAAATGAATGTGTTCTGATAGATCGATCCTCAGCTGATGGCAATTTGGGAATTAGAACCTCACTAGAGCTGTGTTGTTGGGGCGGGCTTATGGGGGTTATAAGCCAGCTTCCCCTTGCCAGTGTTTGGCACACCTTCCTGCCGCTGTTTGCAGTGCTGTGGCAGAGGTGATGTCCAGCCCTCTGCTCATGCCATTGTTTTTCCCTGCCAGAATGGAGTCTCCCCTTGAGTCCGTAAGCCAAATAAACCCATTCCTCCACAGGCTGCTTTTGTTTGGGTTCTTTCTGCGCAGCAACTAGAAAGCTGACTGCAACACTAACCAATCAGTTTTAGCACCTAGGTTGTAGCTCTAACTAGACACCTCCCACTCAAGGGGAGGGATTTCTCTGCAGACACCTGACCCATCACAATAGTACATTGAGGCTGAAGAGGACTCCTGTTACTGAGGGCTCCAGTGCACCCAACAGAATTCAACCCATGGAGTTTACAGCATAAAGAAGTGGAAAGCTCTGGGGGAAACTGAGGGGCAAAGGGAACATGCTGAGTGTTTGTTCCATTGGGCATTTCTGCATACATGGCATATCCACATTCAGGCGTTAGGTTGGTTTTTCAGATGGATGAGTCAAGACTTGGAGATCCTGCATCTTTACTGGGTGCTTTACAAGACATGCTAGAGTTCGGGTTCAAACTCAAATCCATGTGATACTGAAGCTCCATTCCATCGACTATACCCCACTGCTCTTTTAAGTTGAGGGAAAATAATTATTGTGTGTGTGAAAATAATTTAATAACTGAACTTTCTGGCAGAAGACATTGCCAGTATGGAAATAATAAAGGATTCTTCTAGAACTCAGGTGAAGGGACCTAAAGAGTGAAAAAATAGGAAGGGAGGCTGAGCACTTCTCTTGGCATGTTTTTTGCCCAGAGCTATCACTGGATGCACTAAGATTTGGGGTCCTTTCTTGAGAGCGGAGGCCTGGGACAGTATGGTGTGCCTTCTAAAGCAACCTGCAGGCCAACATCCAGAGAGGACCCCAAAAGGGCACCACGGGATGTTGGGGATCCTTGGTGAGCTGCTTAGCACCTGGGGTAACTCCTACTGTGTGTAATAAGATCCACTGCAGCTCTCTTTGTGTTTATTTGTGTTCTTTAATTCTGTTCCTGCCTTCCAGTGATTTCTCTCCCGCATGGTTCTGGCTCTCCCAGGGGCTGGGCTCAGCTCCAGGAAAGAGAAGATCAGGGATTGTTCCTGCAAGGCCCACTGATTAATTTTAAACATCTTACCTCTCCCAGGATACTCGTTTCTAAGCCCAGCGTCCTCTTAACATTCTTTCTATTTCTGTATTTTCCTTGCTGTTTTCCAGGGAGATTTGGATTTCATTAGTGATGCGAGCTGATAGAGACAGACAGCCCATCCATGACTTTCAATTCGCTGCTCTAATTTAATCTCTCCTTTGATGGTTCTCCTTTCGAGGCAGCATAATCAGCTGGGTTTTCTTGGCGGCTGGTTCATAGCTCTAATTTTTAGTTGTGGGGTCAACATCTTTGCCCTTCAAGTCTTTCTCCAGTGAATTCCATCTTAAGTGTTCACTCTACCTGAGAAAAAATGCCCACTTGCTCATCTCTCCTGATGGTCCATCGTTTTTGTAACTTCCTTAGCATTCTCCATCACTGCCCCACAGCCGACCCCTGGTGGACCTTTGCAGAAGTGCCAGGTCCCCTGCTCAGCTTCTGCAGGGCTCATGGCCACTTCTGAGAGCCGCAGGGAGCCCTCTCCCCACCCCATCTATCTGAGGCTGCTGAGCTTTGGTGACATGGCTTTCCTTCCTGGCATCATGCTGTTGCTTCAACACATCCACATTCTATAAGTTCCTAAATAAGGCATTTCACAGCAACACCTCTTAAAGAGGGTCCGGGTCCTGGATGAGGTGGGTGGGGGTAGCTGTCTTTATCCAAAGGTGTGTGCATGTCACCATTGGGTGTGTGTGTGCGTCCCATGCACACACTTGTGGAAGTTATAGGAGGGGTGTGTTGCTCTTCTACTTTATTTTCCCTGAAACAGAATCTGTCTGGAGCTCTTCATTTTTTGGCTAGACTGTTTGGCCAAAGAGTCCCAGGGATCCTCCTGTCTCTGTCCCCATACCCAGCACCACCAAGCTCAGCTTTTTATATGGGTCCTTGGGTGAAACTCAAGTTCTCATGTTTTTATGCAGCAAGTGCTAAGCTATCTCCCCAACTGAGTGTGTGTGTGTGTGTGTGTGTGTATTCTTAATGAAAAGATAACATGAACCTGGCATGTTGGTGCACATGTGAAATCTAGCTTTTGAGAGAATGAGGCAGGAGGACTAAGAAGACCAAGAAGTCAGCCTGAACTACAGGAGAACTGAAGGCAAAGGAAGGTGGAGCAACAGCAGGAGGAGGTGACAGAAATGGCATGACAGCCACATTCCTCAATATTTTAAAACATTTATCACAAATTTCAAGCAAAAACGATAAAGGTATTTAAAAGAGATCAGCCATATGCCCATACCACTTTATTCTGACACTTCTATATTTGTGTTATTACGTACCGGTCATTTTCCACCCTTTTGTATCAGTTTATTCTGGTAAAGGGATGTATTTCAAACTAAATTACAGACATAATCCACCTTACACCTGTGCAATTCAACATGCACACCACTAATTAAAGTTCAATATTTACTTTTTTGTTTGGCATAAGATTTACTGTAATGAAGCATACAAATCTAAGTGCACATTCACTGACTGTGACAAATGGATACCACCGTGAGAGACAACCCCTGTCACGTCAGAGTGTCTTGCTGCCTGCAGTGTGTCCACGAGTTTTAATCAACCCGTTTCTCCCTCGGGAGCAGCTACTACTGATTTTTTTTTTCTATGACCAAATGGTCTAACATCATAAAAATGAAATAACCTATCTATTTTTATGACTTCTTTCCTATAATGTAATACTTTTGATCACTCAGACTGTGTAATTCATTCTCTTTCATTGCTGAATAGGATCCAATTGTATGGGGACACCTGCCTTTTACATATCCTGCAGATCAGTTAATTTTTAAGTAAATATTCTGTGACCTCTTCTCTCAGTTTAGAGTTTATATTTTTTTGACGAGTGTAAAATTTTTAAAATTATGAATTATTGTTTATTTGGGTAGAAATCACAAATTATAGGGTTTAAGGGAGAAATCCCAAGTTATGGAGTTGATTTAAGAAAACATGTTGATTTTGGGGAAAGACTGGAGTAGAGCCACAAGCATGTGGAGGTGAGTTAAACTGAGGCTTTCAAAGAAAAACTGAGTTAAAGTCTCAAGAATATGAAGGGTAAACTGAGTCTCCCAAGGTAAGACTGAGGTGAGGCCTCAGGCACGTGGAGTTAGTTAAACCTAGGCTTCAAGGAGAGACTAGAATGGAGGTAGGTGAAAGCCCGTGCAAGGGACAACTTAGATGTATGTGCAGGGAGACTTAGCACACCTGCCATGTGCTTCTTATGGAGGGAAGTTAGAGGGCAAACAGCGAAGCTCAAGGGAAAATGTTAAAGCAGAGATTAAAAAATTAAGAGGAGCAATGAATGATGAAGAGGGTTACACTCATGTGGTAGAGCTGGAGTGTCAGGGAAATACTCACATGGCGGATTCAGAGACCAGAGGAAAATCACCCATGGAATTCTAGTGAGAAGCTACACCAAACTATAAAGCAGATGTAGCAGGAAAGTTCCCCCAGACCAAGAAACTGTATTACGTCCCTCTCCCCCGACCCACAGCCAGGCTGGATGAGGGGGAGACTGTCATGGTTTGACCCAGGTGTCCTCCACAAACAAATGAATGTGTTCTGATAGATTGATCCTCAGCTGATGGCAATTTGGGTTTTACAACCTCGATGAAGCTGTGTTGTTGGGGGCGGGCTTTTGGGGGTTATAAGCCAGCTTCCCCTTGCCAGTGTTTGGCACACCTTCCTGCCACTGTTTGCAGTGCTATGGCAGAGGTGATGTCCAGCCCTCTGCTCATGCCATCGTTTTCCCTGCCAGAATGGAGTCTCCCCTTGAGTCTGTAAGCCAGATAAACCCATTCCTCCACAAGCCGCTTTTGCTTGGGTTCTTTCTGTGCAGCAACTAGAAAGCTGACCGCAACAGAGACCAACTCACGTGTGTCCCTGTGGCCAAGGGAAGAGGCAGGCAGAGCAGAGCCCAGGAACAGAGCAGGGAGGAGCTAGCGACAGGGAGACAGCACAGCAGCCTTCAGAGACCAGGGGAAGACCCGATTGATTTGTAGAGGCCCTTTCTCTGGCCCCCATTCCACTGAGGGCCCTCATCAGTGGGGTTATTAGTGATCACTGGGGGTCATAAATGCATCAGTCGTGATGGGCTGGTGGGGGTTGGCAATACCTCTGAGTACCCTCTCTAACCCTGTGGCTCTGACTTCTTTTCACCCCTTCCTCTGCTGCGAGCCCTCCAGGGCATGTTTGCAGTCTCCATTAGTGTTAGTGCTCATATTTGATGGACAACTTCCTCTGCAGTGTTTCCTGGGCCCTGGCAAAGGGCATAGAGATGACTCCTCTCATGCTAGGCAGTTGGCTTTCTTCTCTTGTCATTCTGATGGATCATGGGTCTCCCTGGTATTTGCTGCCATCTGTAAAAGCAGATTCTCTGACCAATAGTGTGAGGATCATGAATCAAATGGGATAGACGTTGACATTTAATAGATTCAAGGGGATAAACATAGACATTTAGAAGATTTTTCAGTGGGTATAAACCTCTCTGTTTAGCCAAAGAACAGCTTAGAGGTGTTCCTCTAGGGCCTGCCACCTTTCAAGCCATACACTTCTGACTTAGTTTCTCAGTACTGGTGTGAATTCCCTTTCACTGAGCAAGCCTCATATTCAGAGAGTAGTTGATTACTCCCATAGCCTATGTACCACTCTTGCACAGGTGGGTTCATCTTGCATGGCTGGTTGATTTTGTTCATTGCAGGATGCACTCTTGTTCATGTTGTTGGTGACTTTTATCCCCCAACAGTTTGCATAGAACATTCCAGCACTGTGAGAGCTGGCTGGCAGGGTGATGGCTTACATCTCAATTCCAACATGATCTCCCAATTTTCTAAAACTAATGATGACATCCATCCATGAATCAGTACTTTAGAAACCCACCTTTTGTTTAGCAAATCAAAAGATATGGGAGGGAGAGGGGGTTAATTTTTAGGGCAGAAGCACCCTGTGTGGATGGAGAAAGCTTTACCCTAAAACCATAGGTTGTTGGTAGGAAATCCAAGCACCAGAACTGGGTCACCTCCCACAGTGAGCTGTTGCAGTGTGGTTCTGGCTGGAACTAAGTAGTAAGACCTATTGCAGAAGACAACATGGGCTGTGGCTGCAGGCTTTTCTCTCTGGGGTTCTTGTTTGCTTCTATATGCCTTTTTTTTTCAGGTCTATTTGTTGAAGAGAGTTTCCATTCCCCACTTTATTATATCGGTGCCTTGATCAAAAATCAGCTGAGAATGCAAGGGTGGATTAATTCTGGGCTCCATTATTTTATACCGTCTCACTCTATGTCTCTTTTTTTGTTGTTAAAGAGTTAGTTGCTTTATATATTTCAGGCCCTTTAAATTTTTATGCATGGTCTATAATCAGCTGCACTTGAAAAAAATTTAAGTTATGAAATAGTGTCTTGGGTCTGGGGAGGTGGCTCAATGGTTAAAAGTACTTGCCACTTAAGCACTAGGGCCTCTTGGCTGGAAACAGCCAAGTATGACTCCCCAGAACCCACATAAAACGTCCGTTCCATCAGTTCATGGAGGGGGAAAGGGAGTTGGAGACTGGAAAATTGTTGGGGCTCCCTGGTGGACAGTGGCTCTGTGTTGAGGGAGGGACCCCACTTTAAGAAAATATGTGGATGATCAATAAAAGGAGGACACTCAATATTCTCTTCTGGCCTCCACCTGCACACGCATGGGACTCACACATCTATGCACTCATGTGCACACACCACATAATCTTTCTCTCTCTCTCTCTCTCTCTCTCTCTCTCTCTCTCTCTCTCTCACACACACACACACACACACACACAGAGAGAGACAGAGAAACATAAAGCAATAGTATCTTAAATCAGTTTTATGTTCTGAGTGCTGAGCAAGCTTTCTAGCTGGGTTGTGTTGGCCTAGTGGACTGAAGCAGGCAACTCATGCGCAAGAAGGACCAGGAGCCGAGCAGCCCCTCTGCAAGACCCCTTCCTTGCCTGGCCTCCCTGGAGTCAGTGCACCATCTTCACAACTTTCTCATCCAAATCCACATTTGTGAAGCCTCTAGTTGCTTCCAGCGGGTGGAGTAGGCTGGATGGCATCTCAGAAACAGGCAGCTTAGGAGTAGATGTGGAAATAGAGTGGATGGCATGTGTCGTAGTCAGTCACACGCCACTGGGATGAATCTCCAAACCAGGCACAATTTTGGGGAGGAAAGAATTTATTGAAGTAACAGACCCAGGGGAAGTTAAGGAAAAAAGGCTGGTCCCCTTTTACAGAAGCCAGCAGAGAGAGAAAAACAGCACCTCCAGAAGTAAGCAAGCAAGCACACTGTAACACTGTAATTTACAAAATGCAGAACTGCCAGACCTGGAGTTCTGGCTTTTCTTTTGCATATCTATCCCTAGTATTTTGCATCCAAGTTAGAAAGGGCCAAAGTGAGACTTCCTCCAGCCAGAAGCCTGGAGACAATTAACAATTTAATAAACACAATTATATTAAATTCTATTGGGGGACATTATTCAAACCACCACAGCATGTGAACATGCTTTAGGAAGACTACATGCTGAATGCTTGCTTCAGAGCCACGTCCACACCAGGACAGCTGCTTAGTGCTTCCCAGACCTCAGATCCTCTCTCACAGCGTCCTTTCGTCTTCTGATCTGCCTGGAGCAGCACGAATGAGCACCTCGCAGCCTGAATATGAGAATGTGCCATGCTTATCAGCCTAGCCTACTTGTGTAAATGTCTGCCGTTTTGCGTGTATGTGTATATTTATATATGTGCAAGTACGTATATGGCTGCATAAGCAGGTATGTACACATGCATGTGCAGGCAAGAGTGTTTTTCCACTTTTTTTTTTTTTTTTAATGGAGCTCGAGTCTCTCACTGAACCTGGAGCTCACCTATTTGCCTAGTCTGGCTGACCAATGAGCCTACAGGGAAATCCCTGTTTCTGGTTCCCCAGGATTCCAGGCAGGCCACCATGCCTGGCATTTCTTACATGGATTCTGGGGATTCAACTCAGGTTCTCATGCTTACACAGCAAGTATCTTACCCAATGGGCCATCGCCCAGCCTAGGTTCTAGCATTCTTGAGAGAAAATGAGGAGAAGGAACTATTGTCAGGCAGAAGACAGCTCTTCCAAGTTCTGTCTTCCAGACATACAGAAAAAGATAGTGCTGTTGATCATCATGGCAGTCTTGAGATAGATTCTATTTCTAAAGTACTTTCCAAGGAACTATCTTTCCATGGGCCTTCATTCCCACTTCAATAGAAAATTCTGCTCTGTGCAGATAAGAGACTCCTGTTAGAGAAACAAGGCACTGTAGGATTGTCTCAGTATAGAAGAAATGCCAATAAATATTCATCATTTTATACAAGGAAACTGATAAAAGGTCTACTTAGTTGATATAGTACAGGAAATTTTGCTTTAATGCATAAATTTACAATGCAATTTAGTTTCCATGTTAATATTATAGAATAAAATATTAAATACATTTAAAAGTGCATACTGCATGACAAATCGAGGCTAATGATACAGGTATCAATGTTGAAAGCACTAACTTTAAGTACAGGATTAAGAGTACTTTTAAGGATCCTGAAAGCCTCTCTACAACTTTTCTTCTCCCAAGAGAACCTGAAATTTATAATTTTGTGTTTATTTTTTAACTTATGTAGTGGTAACTGAATATTTATGCATCCTTAAGCAGTATTATTAAGTTTTGATTTTTTAAAAATATCCTTATTATGAATAAGTATATACATTGTAAGATGAAATCTTGTGAAGATGTCCCTGTCTCCCTCCTCTCTGTCCCCTACACACTGGGGTCCTTCCTCGGTGTGCATACTGGGTCTGTTCATAGGTTAGGGGGTTATGAACTGCACCAGAGGGAGCCAGTTTTTCTTTCTTTTTTTTCTTCCCCTTTTGTGTATTGTTGTTGAGGGGGGGGCAATGTCTCTGGATATTCTCCTCCACTATGGCTCTTATATTCTTTCCAACCCCTCTTCCACTCAGTTCCCTGAGTGGTGAGTTTTAAGTCTGCTTTGTTGTTGAGATCTTAAGTGTCTCTGGATCTTTGCCCTGGGTTGTATTGTGTATCCTTGGTGTCTGTCTCCATTGATCTTTCATGGGTTGGGTTATCAGACTTGCTGTGGTGATTGGTCTCCTGTTTGTCTTGTCACTTTTTCGTAGGTTTCGTTTGGGCCTTGTGTGAAGGCCAGGGGTGGTTTGTCTCCTGCCAGGATGTCAACCATCATCCAATGTCATATTGGTGGAATTGAGCTGTTCCCAGCTTTCTTACTGCCTTCTGAAAAATACAGAGTCTCCATCGGAGAATGAGATCAATATAGGTTAAATGAGACAACATTGTTATTTTGGCTAGCTCCTAACGGGTGTAGCCTCTCTGGTAGTAGGAATTTCCTTTAGGAGACTGAGATCTTGGTCCCCATAGGATTTTGCCATGGATCCCAGTTCCAGTTAAGGTTTACTTGTTACTAAGTGAATCTCTTAGCCAATCAGTAAGCCGTTGATTACCCTCCTCAGTTTAGCACCACTATTGCACAGATGAGCATCTCCTGAATTGCTGGTCTCTTCCATATAGCTATGTGTTCAGCATTCTTGTGACAACTGTCTATATTATATATCAGTGGTCTCTGCTTTCTCCAAATATCAATGACCAATTTCCCCTATCAGCTCA
This sequence comes from Zapus hudsonius, assembly GCA_004024765.1. NCBI lineage: Eukaryota > Metazoa > Chordata > Mammalia > Rodentia > Dipodidae > Zapus > Zapus hudsonius. The sequence continues at coordinate 9,083 of PVHP010044434.1, forward strand.
TGTAATGCCTTCCAGCACTACACATGCTACCATCTAAGAGCTGGTTACCATTCTGGATCTAGTGGGATCTTTTGATGTTGTTTGATGACACTCTGTGATTTCTTCAGCAGTGGGGTTTTACCTTAGGCCTGGGACAGGTATTCAAGAGCTTTGACAGAAGTCTGTCATGTTTTGGGAAGGAACCAATAACTGGGACAGGGAGATGCAGGCCTGAGTAATTATTCTTGAGGTTAGGCTTCCTCCCATTGTGTTTATGGCCCCTTGTACTAGGTGGTGCCCTCAGCTTCCTCAGGAGCTTACTGTATAAAAGCTAGGGTTTTATGGTGTCAGTTCATTATTAGTTTAGTTTACTGTATGAGTCTTTCACATACTCTCCCATTTCCCCCCAATTCTTTCCATTCCCTTTTATAGTCTCTCCATTCACTGACAGATTTTCTTAATGTTCCAGTTTAACACGGTTAAGAACCACATAAGAGGGAGAATATGCGGTGTTTGGCTCTCTGCTCATGTGTGTGGTCATTCAGAATGATCTACTCCAAATCTGTCTATTTTTCTTTAAATTTCATTGTCATTTTTCCTTTTAGCTGAGTAGAATTCCATAGTGTATATGTACCACAACTTTGATATCCATTCACCCAGGGATGGGCATTTGGGTTGATTCCAATTCTTTGCTATTATGAAATGAGCTGCTATAAACATGGTTGAGCAAATGTCTCTATGCTTCTGCAAGGAAACTTGGGTTTAGATGCCCAGTAGAGGGATAACTGGGTCTGCTGGTAGCTCTATATCCATCCTGTTCAGGAGCCTCCACTCTGCTTTCCATACTGGTTGTAGTTTGCATTCCCACCAGCAGTGAATGAGAGTTTCTTTTTCCCCACAACCTCACCAGCATCTATTGTTAATAGATTTTTTAATGATTGCCATTCTGACTGGAGTAAGATGGAATCTCATTGTTGTTTTGATTTGAATTTCTCTGATGATTAATAACATTGAATATTTTCTCAAATGAGAGTTGGCCATTTATTTTTCTTCCTCTGTGAATTCCCTGTTGAGTTCAATTCCTCATTTTGTGAGAGGGCTGTCTGATACTTTTTTATTTAGGTTTTTGAGTTCTTTGTACATTTCTAGATATTAGATTTATATCTGTATTGTAGATGGCAAAGATTAACTCCCAGTTTGATGGTGGTCTATTAGCTTTGAGTATGGTGTGTTTGTTTGGACAGAAACTTTTTAGCTTGATGAGATCCCATTGGTTAAGTGAATGTTGTACTTCCTGTGCTATCGGAGGTTTGTTCAGGAAGTCTTTCCCTACTCCTATCTCATAGAGAGTTCCCGCAATTTTTTTCTTCCAGGGTTTTCAGAGTTTCAGGTCTTATGTTGAGGTCTTTGATTCATTTGGAGTTGATTTTTGTGCATGGTGAGAGGAGAGGGTCTAGTTTCATTTTCGTGCAAGTATTTATCCAATTTGTCCAGCACCATTTGTTAAAGGTTCTATCTTTATGCCAGTTAACATTGTTGGAATGTTTGTCAAATATGAAGTAACTATAGTTGCTCAAGCTTAGGGAAGGATACTCAAGTCTGTTCTATTGGTCTGTCTATTTTTGTGCCAGTACCATGCTGGTTTTGTTACTATGGCTTTGTTAGTATATCTTTAGGTCGGGTATGGTGATACTGCCAATGTGCTTCTTTTACTAAGGATGTTTTTGGATATCTGAGGCCTTTTCCCATTCCAAATGAGTTTCGAGATTATTTTTTCTATGTCTGCAAAGAATGAAGCTGGTATTTTTATTGGTATTACCTTGACTCTATATATAGCTTTTGGAAGTATTGCCATTTTCACGGTATTAATTCTACCTACCCAGGAGCATGGGAGATCTTTCCATCTTTTCAGGTCATCCTCAATTTTCTTCTTGAGCATTTTTTATGTTTTCATTATACAAGTCTTTCACCTCCTTGGTTAGTGTTATTCCAAGGTGTTTGATCTTTATGGAAATGGGTTTACACTCTATGTAATCTTCTGTGATTGCTTTACATTTTCCCCTGTTTTCCAATAGCTGTTCACTGTAAATGCAGAGTAAGCATGCAGCAGGAAAGCACAGAAGAACTGCATCCCTGAAGCTATGTATAAAGCAAAGACAAATCATAGCAGACTTTTAGTATACATTCTTCATACTGATGCTGGATCAGTTACTTTTTCATTGTTGGGACAAAATACCCAACCAGAAGCACCTTTGGAAGGCAAAGCGTTTAGCTGGGTTTTACAGATCTGGAGGGTGGAGTCCATCAAAGCCAGGAAAGCATGACAGGGGCAGGAAGCCAGCGTCACATCAAGACATGATAAGGGACAAAGTAGACAGACAGAATGGCACATGGGCCTGTCTATAACACCAAAGCCCAGCCTCCTGTGACATACTTCCTCCAGTAAGGAAGATTGATGTAATCTCCTGCATCATATCAGACCACAACACATTAAAGATAGAAATCAACAATGGGAGAAGATTCAGAAACTTCAACTACTGGCACCTAAACACTTCACTCCTGAACAATGATGGTCCAACAATAGCAGTCTTCAGGCTCACAGATGAAGAAAGTAGTAGCTGTTCCGTCCATGTGACTGGAGGCCTCAGCAGTTCCAATCCAGCACTGAAGGCCTGATGGCTCCCTGAGGAGCGGCTGCTCTTTAGTCCACGATGTGAGGCTGAGGAAACTGGGTTCCAATGTTCAGGAAGGGTAGGAGAGCAGGATTTAAGTGCAAGTCATGAACAAGCACCTGCAGCCAATAGGCAGGGAGCCCAGGAGAGAATTTCTTCCCCTTTATATAGGCTTAGGGTGGGGTCTTACAACCTTTCCCCAGACTTAATGGCTTCCTGAGTCTTTGGAATTTCCTTCCTGCATGGCCCACACAGGAAAAGATGTTTACTTCCAGCCTCTTTGAGCTTTTTTTTAAAAAAATATTTTATTTATCTTTAAGCAGACACACACACACACACACACACACACAAACAGAGAGAGAGAGAGAGAGAGAGAGAGAGAGAGAGAGAGAGAGAGAAAACACCAAGGCCACCACCTTGTGGGTCTGGCCTATGTGGGCACTGGGGAATTGAACTGAGGGCATTAGGCACTGGAGGCAAGGGCCTTAACCGCTGAGCAATCTCTCCAGCCCTGCTTTGAGCTTCTTTATATCCTGCCCCTTGCTGAGAGACTGCCTTCCTGTAAACATCCTCAGAGACACACCCAAGATAATTAAAAAAATAAAGTTGAAAACAAAACCTAACCATCACAGACAGAGAGATCTCAAATCAGCCACCATAGGTTTGGCATATATAGCCTTTATTACGATGAGGTATAATCCTTTTGTTCCTAATTTGCTCACGAGATATTGAATTGTATTTTTCTGTATCTATTGAGACAAATAATTTTAACCTTCCATTCTACTGATATGATATATTACATTTAGTTATTTGTGTATTTTGTAACAAACTTATATCCCCGGGATAAATCCAACATGGTGGTTAAAATATTTGAATTATTGAATTTGATTTGCTAGTGTTTTGTGATGGATTTTCTTATATATATATATATATATATATATATATATATATATATATATATATATATATATATATTCTTCAAAGACATTTGTTTGTAATTTCCCTCTTCCTATACATTTGAGGTTTTAATTTTTATTTAATTGGTAACTAACAAGAAGCATCTTTTTATGTGGTTTATTGGTTACTTGTAATATTTTTGACAAAATGGTTCAAATTCTTTTAAAAGTTGGTTGTCATATTAGAGAAGTCTAAAAATTTCCATATATTCTATAGTAAAGACATACAAAGTATGTTTTCTGAATATTTCCACTCATTCTATGTTTTTCATTTTACTACAAAGAACAAGTGTTTTATTTAACTTGTTTTAAAACTACTTTTACTACTTAAGATTTTTTGCTTAGCCAAAGGTACAAAGATTTTCCCCCTGTATTTGTTTTAGATGTTTCATAAGTTTTTCTTATTCTTAGGTCTATAATCCATTTCATATTAATCTTCATTAAATGAAAAGCAATAGCAAAAACTTTATGGCAAATAGCATAGGTATTGGCATGGAGATATTTGGGTATTCTGGCCCAATTATAAGTTGATAGTATACACTGTATGTAGGTCTGTTTTGGAATCACAATTTGGTTTCATTGATCTGTCAGTTTTTCTTTTTTTACACAAATACTACACAATTGTAGTTACTCTGGTATATTGTAAACTAAACACAGCAAGTCACCTTTATTATACGTTTTCATGGCACAGTTTGCTTAACAGTTCACCTGTTGAAGAAATTTTACATAAAATCCAGTTTGAGGTTATGAAAAAACTGCCATGAGCATTTATGTACAACTTTTATCAGGAAAATAAATCTCTGGTTCCCTGGGATTCCCTAATGCTCTCAGGTTTTAAACTGATGATCTCAATTCTTTGATGGTTATAGAGCTCTTCTAAGCTTCTATTTCTTCTTAGATTTGCTTTGATATATTAATATTTCTCTAGCAATTTTTCAGTCCTGCTCTTTTCATATTTATAAAGATCCACGAATTACCTTTTCAATCACTGCCATTTCTGTATTTATGTCTACATTTTCTTGCCTGATATGGTTCTTTACTTTCTTAGTGACTCTCAGCAGAGCATGATTTTAAATGAGATTTTCAATCTCATCATGTGACTCTTGGCTTTGTTGATCCTCTAGATCGCTTCTCTGTGTAAGTTCCATGTCGATTTATGGGAAATAATTGTTTTTGTACCCTAGTGTTTCTTTAAAATTTGTCCAGTGAAAGAAAGCTTCCCTTGCTTATGGAGGGAGATTCGCATGGCCCATGAATCAGGATTTAGCAGCAACGGTACTGAGGGCGTTAGGAACCAGGTTATTTTTTTTTTTTTAAATATTTTTATTTATTCATTTTCAAGCAGAGATGAGAGAGAGAGACACACACACAGAGAGAGAGAGAGAGA
>PVHP010044435.1:0-14105 GCA_004024765.1 Zapus hudsonius
AGAGAGAGAGAGAGAGAGAGAGAGAGAGAGAGAGAGAGAGAGAGAATGGGCACACCAGGACCTCCAGCCACCACAAACAAACTCTAGATGTATGCACCACTTTGTGCATCTGGCTTTATGTGGGTACTGATAAATTGAACACAGCACTTTTAACCACTGAGCCATCTCTCCAGCCCTGTACCATCTTTGTATCTGTCTTTATGTGTGTGGGTGGCTGGGAAATTGAACCCATGTCTACAGACTTTGCAAGCAAATGCCTTTAACTACTGAGCCTTCTCCTCCCTCTTGTTTTGTTTTTCATTTTATTTTTATTTTTTTTTTTTTGTTATTTGTTGCTATTGTTTTCGAGATAGGGTCTTTTTTTTTTTTTTGGTTTTTCGAGGTAGGATCTCGCTCTAGTCCAGGCTGACCTGGAATTCACTATGTAGTCTCAGGGTGGCCTTGAACTCACGGCAATCCTCCTACCTCTGCCTCCCAATTGCTGGGATTAAAGGCTTGCGCCACCACGCCCGGCTGAGATAGGGTCTTATTCTAACCTAGGCTAACCTGAAATTCACTGGTGATCATTCTCCTACCTCCACCTCCCAAGTGCTGGGAATAAAGGAGATGAACCTCCATGCCCAGCCTAGCATGGCTTTTTTTTGGGGGGAGGGAATTGAGGCAGGGTCTCACTCTAGCTCATGCTGACCTGGAACTCCCTCTGTAGTCCCAGGCAGGCTAGGATTAAAGGCAGGTTCAGCATGGTTTTTGAAACCATCTACATGCTGACCCTCAAATTTCTCCTCTAGACCCCTCCCCTGCCCCTAGCTGAGTGCTCCAGAGCCAGCACAGGATGGGACTGCCCTAGGAGCGGTTTGGGAAGAACAAATGCCTTTGTGGGGCTGGGGCTGTCACCACTAGCCCACTCTAGGCATCTGTTCACCTTTCACCCACCCTTTGCCCCAGGGGAGATTGTGGTGAAGTGGTTTGAGGCTGTGCAGACTGGCCTGCCCATGTGCATCCTGGGTGCACTCTTTGGACCCATCCGCCTTCATGCTCAGTAAGTTTTCTGTGGGTACGATTGGGGGGTGAACTCAGGGGGTAGGGCTACAGGAAATGGGAAGGGCATGCAGCCCCCTTCATAGCTGTCTAGGACAAATGAGGGAAAGGGAAATTGGAGCAGTGAACAACCTGGACCCCATGGTCTCCTGAGTTAGGCCTCAGCGTTGAGTCATAATGACTAGAATCAATGGGAAGGTGAATTAGTGGTAGCTTAACAGAGCTTTCAAGATGGTGGTTTAGGGTATGAGATTTTTACCTCTCGGAGCTTCCCTTCGGCTTAGGTCTGAAGAAAGGTTGATTGGGAAAATGACACCAACTGCTGAGCACAGTTTGCATGCCTTTGGGGACCTTATATCTTCTCTTCCTTTTGCTGCCCCACAGGAGCCTACAAGTACTGGTCTCAGAGCTAATCCCATGGGCAGTTCAGAATGGGCGCAGGGCCCCTTGTGTCCTCAACCTCTACTATGAGCAACGCTGGGAGCAGCCCCTGACAACCCTGCGAGAGGAGCTGGGCATCACGGCTCCCCCTCTGCACATCAGGGGCCTGGCTTAGCCTGGACTCTGGCACAAGAATGGCCTGGCCTTATTTCCTACACCCACTCTGGGCAGGGGGCCTTTGCTGCTCCCTTGTTCCTTCTATTTGAACCCTGACTGTAGGACATCACTTATCATAACTGTCACAACCACTGCTCTAAGGACTCAAGGGCCAGCCTGGGAGGCAGCAGGGAGTGGGGCCCTCAGGCTGCTGGGAACTGCCCAATGAAAGCTACATGTGCACAAAGGATCAGCCATCCAGGATCATGCTGGTGTTCAGATGTGAAGCCCCTCTTGCAACTCCTGCAAGACTTTCTGGGGGCCAGGCTGGTTGTCACCCAAGGCTGAGGGATATACCCAGTTCCAAAGACTTGAGAAGAGGGGGGCAGAGTGGGAGTCATCTGCTGTCTGAATAAATAAAGGTTCCTATGAGGCCAAATCTCTGTCTTCCATGGTCCAGTGCTAAGGCAGAAATTCCCTCACAGCTTGAACTTGAGTCACTTGCCCTTGGTCTGGGGTTAAACAGACCAGGTATCAAGACCTCAGCTATCAGAAAACAGGGAAATCTCTTTCACTTCTGAGCCCAACTCTTGTCAGGAGTAAAGAGAATAACTAGAGTGCCTGCCTGCTTGGGTTATGTTGCAGGTTTCCTGTAGTGAAGTGCAAAAATGCTGCAGAGAAAGGACCAAGGGACAGGAGCCATTTAAAATACTTGGAAGAGCTGGGCATGATGGCACACACCTTTAATCCCAGCACTAAACCAAAAAAAAAAAAAAAAAAAAAAAAACCACAAAAGAGCTGGACATGGTGGCGCACACCTTTAATCCCAGCACTTGGAGGCAGAGGTAGGAGGATTGCCATGAGTTCAAGGCCAATTTGGGACTATAGCTTGAGTTTGAGGTCAGCCTGGGCTAGAGTGAAACCCTACCTCAAAACAATAACAAAAAAAAAAAAAAAAAAAAACTTGTGCTCAGTAGAGAGAGCCCATGGGTGTTCTAGGGCCTCTATAAATACACTCCAGATGCATGCACCACTTTGTGCATTTGGCTTAATGTGGGAACTAGGGAATCAAACCTCAGCCAACAGGCTTTGCAAGCAAGTACCTTTAACTGCTGAGCCATCTCCCCAAGTCCTGTTTTTCGTTTGTTTTCTTTTTTTTTCAAGGTAGGGTCTTGCTCTAGCCCAGGCTGACCTGGAGTCAATATGTAGACTCAGGGTGGCTTCAAACTCACTGATTCTCCTACCTCTGGCCTCCTGAATTTTGGGATTAAAGGTGTGTGTCACAAATCTGGACCTGGTTTTAAGTTTGAGACAGGACTTTGCAGTGTAGCTGGCCTTACAGTCATTTTGTAGTAAGCAGGCACTTTTCCTTGAATCAGAACAAGGAAGGGACAGGCAGGATGGGAAATATTGGAAGAATGGGTGACCCCATGTTGCAACTACCTTCTCATTGCTGGCACAAACACCCAACCAAAGCAGCCGATGGGTGGAAAGTTGTTTATTTTGGCTTCCAGTCTCAAGGGAAAGTTCCATGATGGCAGGGGAAAGATGGAACAGTGACTAGACATCACCTCTGCCACAGCAGGTGGCAAACAACAACAGGAGAGTGAGCAGATTAACAATGGCAAACTAGGGGCTAACAAGCCTCAAGGTCCACCCCCAGCAACACTCCTCCAGCCGGGCTTCACCTCCCAAATTGCTACCAGTTGGGGAACCAAGCATTCAGGGACACCTGATTCAAGCCACCACACCCCATTTGGAGACTTAGGATTGGTCACCAAGGTCCAGAGGTAGGCAAGAAATTTCTTGGAGGAACTAGAATACAAGCCTCTGACTTGGTTTTTCTATGCCTCAGTTTCCCTATATATAATGACCAGAGTTTATTTAGAATATGCCTCAAGGGCTGGGCGTGGTGGCGCACACCTTTAATCCCAGCACTTGGGAGGCAGAGGTAGGAGGGTCGCTGTGAGTTCAAGGCCAGCCTGAGACTATAGAGTGAATTCCAGGTCAGTCTGGACTAGAGTGAGACCCTACCTCAAACAAACAAACAAGAATATGCCTCAAGATGTATTTTCACATAGATATATCAAGCTGGACACCCAAAGAGAGAGGTAGTATTAGTTGAATTTTACTAATGAGGCAATAGGAACAGAGTTGTAGCTGGACCCAAGGGTTATCCCACCTAGCCCCACTATAGCAGGCCCCCCTGGCCTTCCTGTGCCTGCCATATCCCATTCCAGGCTCCCAGTGCAGAGGAAGGGCACCGGAGGCTGAAGGCTGTGAGCACTGGACTTGTGGAAAGGGAGGCTTTCTCACTGGATTCCTGTAGCAAGAAGAGGGCTAAATTCCCTTTGCCTCATCCATCTTCACAACATAGACCACCTTTCCAGATCTGCCAGCCACTTCTATGGCTTCAGTGCCCCAAACATCCATGCCTACTGCCACTCAGTAAAAGTCAGGTGTCAGAGCATAGGGCATGATAGAGAGAGGGAGCTAGACTCCCAGGTTGCCTTCTCTGCCCATGACCTTGAGCCATCACTACACTTGAGCTCTGGACATCTGGATTAGCTGAGAATGGAATCTAGTCTCCTATATATAGGGTTGTGTTTGTGTCACCAGTACACGACTGGAGAAAAATGGTACTAACAGCCGGGCTGGCTTTACATGGGTAGCTGGGGGATTAATCCTGGGCTGGCAGACTTTGCAAGCAAGTTAACTGCTGAGCCACCTCCCCAGCCCCACTGTTATAGTTAGCCTTTAATCCCAGCACTCTGGAGGCAGAGGTAGGAGGATCACCATGAGTTCAAGGCCACCCTGAGACTACATAGTGAATTCTAGGTCAGCCTGGGCTACAGTGAGACCCTACCTCGAAAAACCAAATAATAAAAAAAATAATAATAATAATAAATGGCACTAACAATAGCTACTACTGTCTGGAGACAGGATCTTGCTGTGTGGCCCAGGTTGGCCATGAACCCCGTCTTTCTGCCTCATCCAGCTCCCAAATACAGACATGCACCATAACACCTGCTGAGTTCTTTTACTTTTTCTCGAGATTTAACCTAGTGCCTTGTATATTATATGCTAAGCAAGTATTCTACCACTAAACTAATCCCAAAACCTGGTTTAAATTAACAGTCTGTGGAGGTTGTGGCAGTTTCTGGCTAGAAACTCATTCTCAACTATCATACTTGCCTTCATCTTACTTCCTGCTATGGAGTGCTAGCTAGCTTGCTTTTTGTTTTGGGACAGAGTCTCACTATGTAGCCAACTCACATCCTTGTGCCTTAGCCTCCACTCCTTGCTGAACTCTCAACATCTGCTTTTTTTTTTTTTTTTGGTAGGGTCTTGCTCTTGCCCAGGCTGACCTAGAATTCACTATGTAGTCTCAGGCTTTCGATCCTCACGATCCTCACACCTCTGCCTCCAGCGTGTTGGAATTAAAGGTGTGTGCCACCATGCCTAACTTCAACATCTGCATTCTACACATGCCCTGAAGATGTCGAAGAAGTGACAGTGGGCTTTGGCATCAAGCATGCTGGAGAAAAGGCCTTGTGTTGGAAGAGTGCCTGGACAGATCTTTGTGTATCTAACTGAGGAGTTGATCCCAGGGCCAGTGAGGAGCCACTAAGGTTTCTCGGAAGGGCAGACTAGGTGCTGTCACTTCTGGAACAGGCTTAGCTTAGGCTGACCTCATAGTGGGCTCCTTTTCACAGATGTGACCCTATTTATACCATATTAAGAAGCTACCGGGGGTGGGAGAGATGGCTTCGCGGTTAGGGCACTTGCCTCCAGTGCCTAAGGCCCCGGGTTCAATTCCCCAGGACCCACATAAGCCAGACCCACAAGGTGGTGGCCCTGGTTCTCTCTCTCTCTCTGAATCTCTCTGTTTGAAAAATGAATAAATAAATAATTTAAAAAAAAAAAAAAAGAAGCTACCGGGCCGGAGATGGCTCAGGGGTTGAGGCACTTGCCTCCAGTGCCTGGGGCCCCCGGTTTGAGGTGGTGGCCCTGGTGTGCTCATGCGCTCTCTCTTTCTCTCTCTCTCTGCTTGAAAAATGAGTATATAAAATATTTTTTAAATAAATAAAGTAAATTAAAAAAAAAAAAGAAGCTACCATCAATGCTGAAACCAACAAACTTACCAAGAACAGGCCTCTGGACACTGGGTGCTTTGGCACATAGTGTTTTCCCCAGGATGGCTTGGCCAGCAGGTGTTTATTCCATACATCTGATTCTTTTGGCCTGAGGAGCTGCTGAGCTGTATCAATCCTCCTAATCAGGCTGTGTGCAAAATAATACCTTAGTCTTCACCTTTGTCTGTGGCTCTGCATACATTTACTTGGCCAATGATAACTTGCTTTTCTGAAGTGTTCAGAATGTGCCAAACTGAACTGACTGTAAGAAAGAGAAAGAAAAAAAAGTTTTTTTTAATTTAAAAAATAAAATAAGGGCTGGAGAGATGGCTCAGCGGTTAAGGCACTTGCCTCCAGTGCCTAAGGCCCCGGGTTCAATTCCCCAGGACCCACATAAGCCAGATAAGCCAGACCCACAAGATGGTGGGTCTGGTGCATTCTCTCTCTCTCTCTCTCTCTCTCTCTCTCTCTCTCTCTCTCTCTCTCTCCTTGAAAAATGAATAAATAAAATATTTTTAAAAAATAAATAAAATAAAATAAAATTAGCAGGGAGTGGTGGCACATGCCTTTAATCCCAGCACTCGGGAGGCAGAGATAGGAGGATCGCTGTGAGTTCAAGACCAGCCTGAGACTACAGAGTGAATTCCAAGTCAGCCTGGGCTAGAGCGAGACCCTACCTTGAAAAACCAAAAAATAGCCGGGCGTGGTGGTGCATGCCTTTAATCCCAGCACTTGGGAGGCAGAGGTAGGAGGATCACCATGAGTTCGAGGCCACCCTGAGACTACATAGTAAATTCCAGGTCAGCCTGGGCTGGAGTGAGACCCTACCTCGAAAAACCAAAAGAAAAAAATAAAACACCAAAAAATAATAATAATAAATAATTAAATTTAATTTTAAAAAATTGAAAGAGGGCTGAAGAGATGGCTTAACAGTCAAGGCGTTTGCCTGCAATGCAGAAGGACCCGAGTTCGATTCCCCAGTGCCCATATAAAGCCAGATGCACATGTGTCTGGAGTTCACTTGCAGTGGCTGGAGGCCTTGGTGCGCCCATTCTCTCTCTCTGTCTCTCTCTCTCTCATAAATAAAACAAAATATTTACAATTAAAAAAAAATTGAAAGAAAGAGAGAGGGTGTGTCAGGGCCTCTTGCCACTCCAAATGAACTCGACACATGTGCCACTTTGTGCATCTGGTTTTGTTGTTGTTGTTGCTGTGTTTTTTGTTTTTGTTTTTTTTTTTGAGGTAGGGTCTTGCTCTAGCTCAGGCTTACCTGAAATTCACTATGTAGTCTCAGTGTGGCCTTGATCCAACAGCAATACTTTTATCTCTGCCTCCCAAATGCTGGGATTAAAGGCATGCACCACCACGCCCAGCTGTGCACCTGACTTTACGTGGGTACTGGGGAATTCAACCTGGGCCAGCAGAAGTGTCTTTAACCATTGAGCAAGCCCGCTCCCTTCTCCGTTCTTTGTTTTTTTCAAGGCAGGGTCTTGCTCCAGCCCAGGCCTGGAATTCACTATCTATAGACTCGGGTTAGCCTAGAACTCACCTCTGCCTCTCAAATGCTGGGATTAAAGGTATGCACTACCAACCACCCCAGGCTCCCTCCCCATTTTTCTCTTTTTACATATTTTGCAAACAGAGCCAGAGAGATATTAGAAGAGAGACGAGAGAATGGGTGTGCCAGGGCTTTCAGCTGCTGCAAATGGACTCCAGATGAATGTGCAACTTCGTGCATTTGGCTTTATGTGGGTACTGGGGAATCGAACTCAGGTCATTAAGTTTTACAGACAAGTGCCTTAACTGCTGAGCCATCTCTCCAGCCTTCCCCCCCCCCATTTTTAACATAAAAGAAACATATTTTGAACTTTCTGAGAAAAATCTAATCTGTTGGGTGGTAATACCCATGACTATAAACACCAGGCAACACCACGACCTCATGAGTGTGATACCCTGAAGGAGGTGGAACTTGAATTTACGACCCAGGTTCAAATCTTAATTGTACCAACATTTCATCTTTAATCACTATAAGTAGACCTTGAAAATTACTTCACCCTTTAAAGACCTTTATTTAAGGATGAATGGCAGCTGTGAGTAATCGTATGTTTGGTCATCCAAAAGCTTTGTTTTCAGAGGTCCTAAATCCCATAGGGCTGGGAGTCTGGCCCATCACTCAAGGGTAGGCAGATGACATGACAAAGTCTTAGGTTTATAAGGGAACTGACTTGTGTACTGTCCTGAGTAGTCAGCTGCTAAAGTTAACCTAGGGCCTCTAAATCCATGCCTCTTCGGTGATCCTCAGCCCCACCTCCGGCTTTGAAGTTCTCTCAACCTTAAAAAAGTACTCAAGACTATAAAAGAGCTGAGGGAGAGGTTCATACCTTTAATCCAAGCATTCTGGAGGCCTCTGAGGTAGGATGGAGGATCCCTGTGAGTTTGATGCCACAGTGAGTTCCAGATCAGCCTGTGCTAGTGTGAGAACCCCACCTCCAAAAAAAAGGGGGGGGGGCTGGAGAGATGGCTAAATGGTTAAGGCATTTGCCTGCAAAGTAGAAGAATCAGAGTTTGATTCCCTAGTACCCACCTAAAGCCAGATGCACAAAGTAACAAATGTGTCTCAAATAAATAAATTTTTTTTTCAAGTTGTGGTGGTACACTCTAATCCCAGCACTCAGGAGACAGAGGTAAGAGGATCGCCGTGAATTCAAGGCCAGCCTGAGACTACAGAGTGAATCCCAGGTCAGCCTGAGCTAGAGCGAGACCTTACCTCAAAAAACCTAAATAAATAAATAGTAAATGGGGAAAAATCTCCACTGTAGTAAATGACCAACCACTCCAGGCCAATGTGCTCTCTATCCATTTTGCCACAGCTGATTACTAGGGTTTGCCTTCGCTTACCTCGGCCTGAAACTGTCCTTTTAACATTAGACCTTTGTTCAATTCTGCTCCAAGCTGGAAGTGGTAGTTTATGCCGGTAATCCCAAATGTTCTGAAGGTAGATGAATTGCAGTGAATTCAAAGGCTGGGCTCCTTATTGGTTTCCAGGTTAGCAAGGATACAGAGTGCGACATTATCTTTAAGAAAGAAAAGGCCAGGCGTGGTGGCACATGCACTTGGGAGGCAGAGCTTAGGAGGACCATGAGTTCAAGGCCACCATGAGACAATATCTAGCCTAGGCTAAAGTGAGACCCTACCTTGAAAAACAAAAAACAAACAAAAAGAAGAAGAAGAAGAAGAAGAAGAAGAAGAGGAGGAGGAGGAGGAGGAGGAGGAGGAGGAGGAAGAAGAAGAAGAAGAAGGAAGAAGTAGTCAGGGATGGTGGCTCAGTAGACAAAGGCGCTTGCTTTAAAGTCAGTCCAGTTTCTATTCTTCAAGCCACTCATGCAAGCCAGGCAAAGAAAGGGGTGGCAAAATGCCCTTTATGTATATAGACAATGCCTATATATATAAACAAGCAAATAAATAAATTTTAACGGTCCGGCTGGACTAGAGTGAGACCCTACCTGGAAAAAAAATAAATCGTGAGGCTGAAGTAGGAGGATTGCCCTGAGTTCAAGGGCAGCCTGAATTCCAGGTCAGCCTGGGATAGTGTCTCTGCCTCAAAAATAAATAAATAAAATATAAAGAGAGGGCTGGAGAGCTGACTCAGTGGTTAAGACACTTGGCTCCAGTGCCTGAGGCCCCCGGTTCAATTCCCCAGTACCCACATGGGCCGGACCCACAAGGTGGTGGCCCTGGTTCGTTCTCTCTGTCTCTGTCTCTGTCTCTCTCTCTCTCTCTCCTCCCTCTCTCTCTCTGCTTGAAAATAAATAAATAAGTAAAATATTTTTAAAAATAAAGAGAATGATAAATGAATTTTACCTTGGTATAGGAACAGATTTAGGATTCTCAAATGACCTCGCAGGTGGGGATGCGCTCCCCAGGGACTGCACGGAGCCTGGGCCGCGTGGACTACAGTTCCCAGCATGCCGTGCGGCCCACGTCGCGCAGCACGGCAGCGGAGGCTGTGGCGCGCGCAGAGCTGGCGAGGCTGGGCGGTGCCGAGCGCGCCGGGACTGGGCTGGGCTGGACTGCGCGGATCCCTGGGCTCAGAGGCTCGCCCACCGGGCGCGGAGGCTGTGCCGCGGGCCTGTGCTGCCCGTTTGGGTGCGGGAGGCGGGCGGGGGTGGGCATCCTACACGGGCGCAGAGCCGGCCGAGCGCTGCGGAGTCTCGGCTGTGCGCGCCCAGGGCGGCCCATGCCCCCTGCACTCCGCGCTCTGCCGCTGCCGCAGCCGGGCCGCATTTGGACGGGGCGCCGCGCGGCGGAGCCGAAGCCGGGTGAGCTAAGGCGGGGACCATGCCAGGCCAAGGAGTGGGGAGACGGTGGTGCCCACCTGGGGTGATGGGCGCGCCCTGTCCCTCGGTCTCCCTACCGGGCGGCGCTCTGCTATCCTGGCTGTCTAGGGGCAAGGTCGGTCCGCACTATCCCCTCCTCGCAGTCTTCCATGGACTGGTGGTGCCTATCCTCAGCTCGTTGAGAGGCTAGAGGTATGAGAACCTTGGGGAGATCCTAACATTTGAGGTTGGATGAGCTGTATTAAGCCTCCCACTCTTATTTATCCTCTTCTTTTAGGAGAAAGGGATTCCCTGTGATCCAGGTGGTGTCCTTAACCTAGCTTGAAGGTTTTGTAGGCTACTCCACAACTTTGACCTTCGGCTTCTCCCATGAACAGGAAAATTCTAAGAAAAACTGAATCCACAAACAGACAGGAATAGAGCCCGAGTCCTGATCTCAGCCCAGCCCTTCAGCAGTCAACCTTTCCCATTCCTTCAAGCCCCTGTGCCCCAAAAATTAATCTGAAGGGTGCTTAAAGACCCAAAAATTAATCTGAGGGGTGCTTAAAGATTAATCTGAGGGGTGCTTAAAGACCCTCTTCCCCTCCCTCCCTCAGTCACCTTGCCCCACCCCTCCCTGGGCTGTCACCTCTCAAGAATCTCCTGCTTCTAACTCATTTACTGGGTTGCCCTCTGTGAACCAGTATAGGCGCAATGCTGTGAACCAGTATAGGGCAGATCGTGTGGGCAGAGACTGTACAGGGCTCCCTTGTCAGGAAGCTGCTCCTTTGGGTGATGTGGCTGGACTAGTCAAGCCAGAGGCGCTTAATCAGTGCCCACCATCTTGGTTAGGGTTCTTGGATCAAGGGGAGTAGATTGCCCTACTTGTGCTGGAAAGGCCCTGAGAAGAAGTCTCACTACCCCGTTGCATAGGGTGGCCTGAAGTGGGAAAGGGATTGGCCCATGGTCACTTGAAGAGTGGTAGTCAGAGATAGGACTAAAGTCTAGAACTTCTTCCGTCTTCTTACCCCTAGATCCCTTCAAGTTCCAGCCATTCATGGAACTGAGATCTGGAAAGAGCCCCATCCTCAGCCATCTACTTTGGGGTGGATAAACCTCACCACAACTTAACACTTTGGGATCATAGTGGAGTGATTGCTGGGTCCAGGACGTGGGGAAATAGGTGTTTGAATCTCCGGACTGCTTGTGTCTTTAGGTCATGATGTTGCTTGGGGCATCTCTGTTGGGGGCACTGCTGTTCTCCAAGCTGGTGCTGAAATTGCCCTGGACCCAGGTGGGGTTCTCTCTAGTCCTCCTGTACTTGGGCTCTGGTGGCTGGCGCTTCGTCCGGATATTCTTTAAGACCATCAGACGTGATGTCTTGTGAGTACCTGATCTAGCCCTTCCTGGGGGCTCTCAACCATACTGGGCTCCCTCAACCAGACCCATTGTCTCTACCAGCATAAAACATCTAGGTCCCAAAGGAACAGTTTCTGTTCCACACCCTTCCCCTGACAGTAGTACTTGGTACCTCCATCTCCAAGGTCAAAGTCTTCTCCCAGGGTATCTCACTATCTTGAAGCACCTTGGCCTATGACAGACTTCAGGCTAAGGACACATCTGTATAGAGTCATGAAGACACACTGGTTTATGACAGGCTGAAAAGGTACCCAATGTGAAAGGATCTGTTCTCAGCTTGGCACCAGCCTATGAGATCACAAGGAGGCACTCCCAAATGTCTGGGAGAACCTGCTGCCAGTTACTGTGTGTTAGGTGCCAGGCTGGCTCTGAGGCTCAGAGAGGAACAAAGCAGATCCCATCTGCCAAGCTCAGACCAGCCAGAGGATAAGAAAGGGATGAAGTAACTCCCTAAATTGGCTGTCCCATGCAGACAGAGACCCTGCCAGTCTTGCTCACTCTTGTGTTCCAGCAGTACCCAGCACAGTGAGCCACTCCCAGAACAGGTGGCTCAACATTTGTGGGTTGACTTTAAAAGAAGGTATCCGGTGGCCCCACAGGAAGGGTGCTAGCATGTGAGAGCAGAAAGCCTCAGGCCAGGGGCCAGGACAGCAATCCTGGAGGTAGTTCTCTTGGAGGGAGGGAAGGAGTTGTGCTTAAGAGGAGCTGTGAAGAAGGGGAGCACAGACAGAGGACCCAGCCCTGGCAGAGGTATAACAGCTGGAGGATGACAGGCTGAGGTACAAAGGAGGAGTTGTCGGGTGCCAGGGGCACTGAACATTGTCCCTGTACCTGGCATGAAGTAGACCTGAGAGACAAGGTGGTGAATGTAAACGAGGCCTGACCACAGTGGGAGCTGTGGGAGACCAGGCAGAGCTTAGAGTGGAGTAGGAGTTGAACTCTGAAGCCACAGAGGCCTGGGGTTCTGTTCTCTCAGTCAGCCACATTCTACTTCTGAAGCCCTAGGCAAGCCATGACAGCATGGGGGCCAGGCTTCCTCCTACTCCACCAAGGGAGAGTAATCACAGATCTCTTAGTGTGCCAGTGCCAAGTGCCTTGGAGGAGCTACCATTTGGAAGTGTCATGAGAGGCAGCGACCTGGGCTGGGGTGTCAGGATCCCAGCCTTCCAGGCTTAGCAGTCATGGCTGTCTTGCTGTCTTGCATGCAGCGGTGCCACGGTGCTCTTGAAGGTGAAAACAAAAGTTCGACGGTACCTGCGGGAGCAAAAGACAGTGCCCATGTTGTTCGCCTCAACTGTGAAGCGCCACCCGGACAAAACAGCCCTGATTTTCGAGGGCACAGATACCCACTGGACCTTCCGACAACTGGATGACTATTCAAGCAGTGTTGCCAACTTCCTGCAGGCCCGGGGCTTGTCCTCGGGCAATGTGGTTGCCCTCTTCATGGAAAACCGAAATGAGTTTGTGGGTCTGTGGCTGGGCATGGCCAAGCTGGGTGTGGAAGCGGCCCTCATCAACACCAACCTGAGGCGTGATGCCCTGCGCCACTGTGTGGACACCTCAAAGGCACGAGTCCTCATCTTTGGCAGCGAGATGGCTCCAGGTGAGCTTCAAGGGGTTCAGGAGAGGTGGGAGGGACCTTTGCACGGGTGACAGACCTCTTCCAGCCCTTCCAGAGGTTGTGTGGTTTCATAATTACAAGCATGATCCCTCAGAGTCAGAGGTTTTGGTCCCTGACAAGGATGTTGGAGATCCTGAATGACAGAGGCTCTGACCCTTAGTGGAAACTAAGGCTACCATGTGTAGCACCACAAATGTCAAGAAGGTGCTTGCCCTGAGGCACTAACTAAGTGACCAGTGCTGGCTGTCCCTAACTGACTGGTTAGGCTTTATTTACATCATATCAAGAGGAACAAGTATTCACTCCCCACTCTCCTAACAGAGCTTGCATTTTATTTGTTGCTGCATCACATGATGAAAGCTCTGAGCATGGTGCTTTATGTGAGCAGCTCTGGTCTTCACTCAGACAGGAGGGAAGGATTGTCTTGTTTTGTGGTTGATGAGACAGGTTCAGAGGGGAGTGAGGAGTTCACCCAAGGACACGGTTCTACATAGCAAGACTGGGATTTGATCTTGGGTCCCTGCTTTTTCTCCCCGTACTACTTTGCTCATAGGGAAGTATTAAGATACTGCAAAGGGAGAAGGGAGAATACTGCAGAGAGATAGACGAGGGGAAGCCAGAGAGGCTGGGGATGTAGCTCTGTGGTAAAGCACTTGCCTAGCATGTGGAGAACCTAGGCTTCCTCTCTAACACTGAAGGGAAAAAGTGCTGTGGAGATCGCTTGCTGCTTAAGCACGAGGACTGGAAAGGCCTGAAACTGCTCGTTTGACTCCCCATGACCCACATAAGAAAGCTGGGTATAACCATGCACACGTGTAACCCTAGTCCACAAGGAATAAAGACCGGAAAATCCCTGGGTTCACTGACTAAAAACTGCAGCTTGGGCTTGAGGGAGAGACCTCATCTCAAGGAAGTACATGGATGAGCAAATGAGAAGGGCATCTGAAGTTCTCTGTCCTCTGCTTGCATGTTTGTGACATGCACACATCTTTACAAACATATCACACATGACATGCCCCCACCACGTATCATCTACAC
>PVHP010044436.1:0-14066 GCA_004024765.1 Zapus hudsonius
GATCAAACCATGACACTGATTTTCATAATGTCTGTGCTAGTTTGCACTCCCACCAACAGTGAATAGTATTTTATCTTTCCCCACACCCTCACCAATATCTGCTGTGAGTTTTCTTCCTAACAGCCATTCTGACTGGGGAGAGATGGTATCTCAAAGTGGTTTTAATCAGCATTTCCCCTGATTACTTGGTATGATGTTCAATACATTAAAAATATTTATTGTCCAATTGTGTTTCGTCTTTTGTGAATTGTCTGTTCATTTTATTATCCCATTTGGTGATTGGCAGTTTTGTAATATTTTTTGGTGTTTAATTTTTGGAGTTAGTTATAAATTCTGTTTATTAGTCTGCTGTCTGAATATAGGTTGCAGAGATTTTTCTCCCCTTTTGTAGGCTGTCTGTTTCCTCTGTTGATGGTTTTATTTGCTGGGAAGATATTTAAAATTTAATGTAGCCTCACTTGTTGATTCTTTGTGCTACTCCCCGTGGTATTGAGGTATTATTCAGAAAAGTCTGCCTATGCCTGTATCTTGAAGCACGTTCCCTCTTTTGTCTTCTAGAAGTTTCAGGGTCTCAGGTTTAGTTTTTTTCAAAGAATACATGTTTTAGTTTTACAAAGATACAATTTTTTTAAAGAATCATGGTCACCCAGACTCTGTGGCCCATACTTATAATATCCCAGTACTCTGAAGCAGAAAGATTTCAAGTTTAATGCCACCCTAACTGCATTGACCACTCCTGAGCAGTCAGGGCTCCAATGCCAAACTGTTTCAAAAACAAGCAAACATAATTCTTTGATTTTCATATCTAAGAACTCCTTACATAATCCAAGACTTCAAAGATTTTTTTATCTATGCTTTCTTCAAAATATATTACAATTGAAGCCTTTCTTTGTAAATTCATAATTTAATTTGGGTTAATGATCATAGATGATAGGAGACATATGCTGCTTTTATGATATGTGTATTTAATGATAGTAATATTTTTAAAAGCTCTTTCTGTTTGATCCCTTCTGCACATGGGTGTCAGAGGTTATAACTGTCTGTTTATTGTGGATTCCATTTCTAATTGAATTTGTATCATGTTGCTAAAATCCATCTTCTTTGAGGATGATTCTTAAGATCAGGTGACGTAACTCCATCACGTTGTTCTCCACCTGTGTTGCTTTTTGAAATATCCATTTTGTTTCATCTTTATACAAAATTGGATGTCAGCTTGTCAATTTCCACTGAAGTCTCTGATTTTCATTGGGATAGCAGTCACACTGAAGAGCAATATGAAAGCTGAGACAGGGGAATTGCAGCAAGGTCCAGGCCAGCCTGTGGTACAGAGAAAAACCCTCCCTTAAGGAAGAGAAAGGGTATTTAGGAAGAACTTACATCTCTCTCTGTGAATTCACCCAACCTAGTCGCCTCTCTCAGCTTGTTTAGATAATGTGCTTGTCTCAGCTTCAACGTTTACCAGATGTGGTATAGTTGACCACTTTTGGAAAGCTTTGCTTTAAGCATGGGCTATAATAATTATAATATGTTCAATGAACTTACTGTGATGTAACTTAAAACAATGCAGGCTTTACACCTACCTGCAATGAACATTCTGAAAACCGCTTAGAGCTACTTTGAAGTCAGATCTTAGGGCTTGCTAAGCCATTGATTAGTCAGAAACACTTTGATAAAATAAAACTATTATTTTCAGTCATGTTTTCCTTATAAGGTGGGACCATATTTATTTTGAATTTCCAACATCCTAAAAGAAAGACTATTCCTTTATGTTTTTGAAATATTTTTACTTATTTATTTATGAGAGAGATATAGAGGAAGAGAGAGAGAGAGAGAGAGAGAGAGAGAGAGAGAGAGAAAGAGAGAGAGAGAGAGAATATGGGCACATCAGGGCCTCTTGCCACTGCAAATGAACTGAACACATGTATCACTCTGTGTGCAGCTGGCTTTGTGTGGCACTCATGAATTGAACCTGGGTCATTAGGCTTTGTAAGCAAGTGCCTTTAACCAGCAAACCATCTCTCCAGATCTATAATTGCTTTATATTTTACCCTTCCTCATCCCATATTATTCCCAAGTCTCTTATTCCCATAACATAATAAACATAAAACCTCGAGTCAGGATGTATAAGATACTACTTTGAGTTAAAGCTACTAAAGATTTTGAGAGGTTGATTTCTTACTGAAATACCATTTGTACAGAATTTTTAGGGCTTAATATTTTAAACTTATTTGGGGCTTTTTCATGATTTAAAATTTATTTGTATGTAATGAACAAATTGGCCGGTCTTACCTTAGAAATATGATCTCTCTTTCAGTATGCCTTACTTTCTGTGTGCTTTGAAAGACTGTCTGCATTTTAAATGGAATTTTCATTATGTGTTTTAACTTTTAAAATCCAGATTAATATAGAACCAGCACTTTATTTTAAAATATTTTTATTAAGTAATTTGTAAGGAGAGAGAAAGAGAGAGAGAGAGAGAGAGAGAGAGAGAGAGAGAGAGAGAGAGAGAGAGAGAGAGAGAGAGAGAGTAAGGGCCAGGAGGGTCTCCAGCCACTGCAAACGGACTCCAGATGCACACACCACTTTTTGCATCTGGCTTAACCTGGATGGATACTGGGAAATCAAACTGGGGTCATTAGGTTCTGGAGGCAAGTGCCTTAACCTATGAGGCATCTCTCCATCCCAAAACAGGTGTTTAAAAATGGTTTTCAAGATATTTGTCCCATGAAAATTGTAGCAAATCAAACAACACACTCTGCTATTAAAATGTATCAAATTTCTCTCACAGAATGAAATAATTTTAGTTTTTATTTTTCATCATAAGGAATCTATGTTTTCGTTTAATTAATTTGTTTTTATTTATTACTTTTTTTTTTAGATTAGAGCTCATGTACCCCAGACTGGCCAGGGCCTTGTGGAAATTCTTTTCTTCAGCCTCCCAAGTACTGGGATTACAGGTCTATGCCACCACTCCTGGATTCTAATTTAGTTTAATTTTAATTTAATTGACAGCATTAACACAATTGAGTATCTGCAAATTGTGCTGGTTGTGTTATCCTCTACTGGGTTCAAGGCCATATTATGCATAGAATTCAAGCAGTTATTCCATTTTGACACAAATTTTAATGTGCAAACCTTGAAATCTTGTAATATATTATTACTTAATGTGAGGTTTTTCTTTTCTTTGACCAGAAATCACATTGATTCCTTATACGTAACAACATAAAAGTATCATAATGTATACTGCCTTGTGAATTCATGAATAATCAAGAGGAATTTACTAGAATGCACCTATAGAACAAGTAAGAATTGGCATATATAGACAAGAATGTATTTAATAAAGATCTAGGTTCAGCCCCATGTAATTGAAAAGTCACAGGCTTGATGAGAGAAAACTGAGGTGATGTTCATCCCTCCCACTGCCTAAGGCTTTGATAAGCTCTGCACCCCCTCCAGCTTTGGATTTCACCTGTGTGAAGAAGAGATAATACCTAGCTCCTAAAAAATTGACTTGAAATTGTCTTTGAAAGTGTGCAGCAAATGAACTCATGTAAGACCAGTCTTTACCTCTTATATCCTCCCTGTCCTCTAGTTCACTCAGAAAGTTTCAAAGTACTAAATTCTACAGAGAAGTATAAGTGTCTTCTCTTCTTTTGCTAATGATTTACTTCAGAGAAGGCTTGACAAAGCAACTATGCACTATATGTTAACAACACAAGAAAAATCATTTCTGACTCAAAAGTTGTTACTCCTAAATGGGGCGTGGTGGAGCACACCTTCATCTCAGCATTTGGGAGGCAGAGGTAGGAGGATTCCCTGAATTCCAGGTCAGCCTGGGCTAGAGTGACCCCCTACTTCAACCCCCTCTCCCCCCAAAAAGTTGTTACCCCACCTGCATCTTCCCAAATTTAAACCTTCTAGAAAACCATACGATCATGTTCACAGGTGTTCCTGTAGGACAGCAAGGTGTGCTGATGTTTAGACCAGAAAGTGTTTGGATAACTTGAAGAGCAACTGGGCACTTGGTGAAAATGGGGTCATTATGAATAAAGCATAACTCGTATAATTTGAAGTGTATCTTTATTTCAGTAGTTTAGTAGACTTTTATTTTGATAATCTGATGATGAAATGCCACTGGATTCTAGTCTTTAGTCTCTGACAGTAGGAAGACATTCGTTGAGACATTTGCACATAGTGCTAGGTTCTCTTATCAAATTAGCTTTTATATAGTTTTTCAAAAGTCTTCCTATTTTACTTGTAATTTAGCTGTATTTCTGCTTTTAATACACTGACTTAAAGCTCTTTTGATATTAAAATGACATTTCTTTAACAATTAGATGTTGATAGAAAAAACTTCATACACTAGACACACTTCTCTGCATTATGTGAGCAGTGTCAGACAACTGCTTCTGTTTCATAGAACAATTAAAATGTAAATTCTGGAGGTTCATTCACTAGGTCATAGAAAGAATTACTCTAACTTAGTCAACCCGTGAGGTAAGGGAGAGTGTATTGATTTACCTTTCATATTATTCTATTCCACTGCATACACATAGATTCGTAATTTGCTTTGAGCTTTGCGCAAAATGAATTCTACTCAGAATATAATTTTAGTCTGTAAAAGAAAAGTGACTATTAATTGGGTAAGTCTGAAAAGTTGTTTAAAAGATGTCATCATACAAAATATTTCTTAGAAAAATGACCTAATATTTTTAATTTTTGCATTATTTTATCTATTTAAAACCAACCAACAAGGATCACATAAATTTCAAATTCAAAGCTTAAAAAAAGAAGGGATTTTTATATCATCATTCGTTAATTATCACATTAATAATATTTTCAGGTAATGATTTTCTTTGGGTATTAAAATAATGGATGAAAATTCAATCAGAAACATGGTATTTCCATTATCTCAAATTATTTCAAAATAAAACACTTATTTCACATAAAACAAAAGAAACTCCAAAAAAGATATATCTGGCAAATATTACCCCAAATAAGTAACAAAATATAACTTTACTAGCATAGAAACAAGGTAGATATTATTTCCCTACTAATACGATATACTTCAAAACATACACCATGTCTCTAAGGTTTATAAAAATGTGTAATGTGAATGTACTCATGAGGAAATACTAAGAAAGCCCAAGGAAAGTCAATAAAATAATTGGCTGACACTTTATTTTTAGAATAATATAAACATCCATATTTTGTCAGTTAAACATAAAGGTTTTAAAAATTGATAATAGGGCTGGAGAGGTGGCCCTGGGTTTAAGGGTCCATGTTTCAAAACTGACAGCCCAGTAAAGCAGACACACAAAGTAGTGCATGCATCTGGAGTTTGTGTGCAGTGACAGGAGGCCCTCTCTTTCCTTCTGTCTCTTTCCTCTGTCTCTCTCTCAAATGAATAAAAAATAAAAATAATATTTTGTAAATCTAATAATAGCATAAGCACAGCGAGGAGAACTTGAAGAAGAGGGTCGCTTTGTTCTGGAGAATACAAAGCCCTAAATTTTTGAGTAACTCCTACAAGGCCAAGATGACATTTCAATGAACACTTTCTATTTACTTAATAGATGGATTGGTTTATAAAAGTCAATTACAAAGTTTTATGGAGGTGTAGGTTAAAAGTGGCTGTTCTGCTTTGGGCAGTTTAGAGCTAATTATTAGTTTAGAGCTGATTATTTCTTATAGAGTGTTGGATGATGGATTTATTTTTGTCTTCAGAAAGGCATTTCTACTAGCTTTGCAGCAGTGCGTTTGCTTACAGATATTTGGCTTTTTTACTTTTGGCTGTTAAGAGAATCTTATACTTACCACCTTTTAGCCTAGAAACACCATATACCATATATCTGAGATTCAGTTTGTTAAAGTGATTTTTTAATGGTAAATTCACATGCACTTTATTTGATTCGTTTTTAGTTTATTTGCAAGCAGAGAGAGAGATAGAGAAAGGCAGAGAGGGAGAGAGAGAGAGAGAGAGAGAGAGAGAGAGAGAGAGAAAGAAAGAAAGAGAGAGAGAGAGAATAGGCTTCCAGCCACTGCAAATGAACTCCAGATGCATCCTCCACTTTGTGCATCTGGCTTTGTGTAGGAACTGGGAGGATCAAACCCAGATAATTAGACTTATCAGGCAACCACTGAGCTATCTCTCCAGCCCATGTTAAAATGACTTTTATGTGAATTGGAAATGACCAGAGAAGAGATTAAAAGGCTACTTAGTATAAGGACTACACTGTGTAGTTTTATTGATTACTTATTTAAAACATATTTTTAAGTTATTTTAAACAACATCCAGAGAATTATGCCACATTAAAAGTTAAAATTTAGGGCTATGTTTTAGATGGAAATAGAATGACCAAAAGTAGTTAACTCATATTTATGTTTTTTTAATTTTTTTTTCTGTTCTGACATCTTATTTTAAGGTGATCTTTCATTGGCCATGTGACTTAACAAAATTACACAAAAATTTTCTGACCATGTGTAATGGTTAAGTTTGTCAACTTGATCTAATCCATAATAATCTTGGGTGGGTCTCTGAGTTTGCCTGCAGGAAGGATTGACAAATCCTTTTGGGATTTTGGAGAAGGGAGGAGTTCCCTTCTCCAGAGTGAGCCCTTCCCCCCAGTGGGTGGGCCTTCCAAGAGGAAGCTTGAGGGGAAGGGAAGCTGCTTCCTTCCTCGCCATGGCTGCTGGTGCTTGTTCCTGACTTGCACTCACATCCTGCTCTCCTATCCTTCCTGGACATCGGAACCCAGTTTCCTCGGCCTCACATTGTGGACTGAAGAGTAGCCGCTCCCCAGGGAGCCATCAGGCCTTCTGGGCTGGACTGGGACTGCTGAGACATCCATCTACGTGGACTGAACAGCTACTGGTTCCTTACCTGTGGGCCTACAGACTGCTACTATTGGACTGTCATAAGCTATCCCAATAAATCCCCTTTCATTAGAATCCATTCTATCAACTCTGTTTCCTCTAGAGAACCCTGACTAATACACCATGTCAAGATTCAAATTCTGACTTTTGTCTTCCATTCCTTAACCCTCGTTAATGAGCACATATTATACCTTTAATCAGGCACAGCAGGTACTCCAGAGGGCCTGGATTCCAGCAGATAAGAAGGAGGAGAATAGGGATGAAATTGAAATCATATTCAGAATTTTAGCCATCAGAAGTCGGGTTTTATTATGAAAGTCAAGAAAAATCTTAAGTTGGCCTTAAGTAGAATGCTAATTAAACATCTCCCTGTTGAATTAAAATGTCACTGTGTGGCGTTACATGAGAGCAAAGGCACTTTGACAGTAGTCTGTTGAAAGTGATGATGATTTAGGGAAGGAAAATGATAGGAAAGGTGAGAACGATGGGACTTTCTTGGACTGGCTGAGCTTGGTAACACACACCTCTATTCCCAGGAGGCTGAGGCTGGATAATCGTCTGGACCCACAGTGGCAAGCAACATAGACCCATGTCAAAAACAATACCCCAAATATTCATATGTTGAAGATGGAGTCAGTAATACTTCCTGTTGGGCTGGACAGAAGCTGATCAGAAGGGTGACAGTACGGTTTCATCTTTAAGCAGCCTGTGGAGGCGACATTTATAGAAAGGATCAAACCTGGGGGAAGATGGGAGTAGGGATAAAGTTCAGTTCTTTGAGTAGGTTATGATCAGTATAAATGCATGTGGAGTCTTTCCAATGGAGAGAGCCCCAGAGTGTGATGTGGGTTTAGTTAGCTCTGAGAGCATAGTGTAAGCTACTGAGGAAAATCAGCTTAGTTACTGCTCTGGTCAGGTTAGCTGCCAGGGTGTCTGGTGGGAAGGAAGGAGAGAAAACATGCAAGTAAGACATTCAAGGGGGGAAGAGAACAGTTATGATTTGATCCACTTCTCCTAGCTTGTGAGTTGATTCAAAGGCACAGTTGTGATCAGAGGCTTGAGCAGGAAAACTACATCTGAGAATGAACATTTATTGAGCTTAACGTGCGCATGTCAAACCTTCATACTGAAAACACCTTCTTGGTAAACTTGGACATCGATCCACACCCATGACCTCATCAGCAAGATGAAAACAAAGGCCTAGCTACAACCCTCAAGAAATTCCTTTGCATCTCCTTCATAGCCCTTCCCAGCTTTTCCCAGGTCTGCTTCCTTTCTGCCTCCACCCATTCATTTATCTGTATCTGTCATTTCCTAGATGTTGATGCAAATGCATTGTGACTTTTAGTCAACAGTTTGAGGTTGACCCACACTGTTGTCTGTATCAATATTTAACTTGATTTTGTTACTTAGAAGTGATCTATTTTAGGAGCATTCTATAATTATTTATTCATTTCCTTGCTGAAAATCAGATGGTCTGTTTCCAGTTGTAGGTACCTAGGTCAAGCTCCCATGGGCATTTTCACAATCTTCCTGTAGACATTGTTTGATGGTGTGTCTTCTTGACAGGCTGGCTTTATAGAAGAAACTTGGAGTTATAATCTTGTCTTTAGTTTTCTCATATCCTTTGACTAGAAATTATGACTTCTCCCTAAAATAGTTAGCAATATTTTTGTTCTATTTTGAGTGGAAGAGAATGGATAAATTAAGAAAGAAAGTCTTAGTGAGTTATCTGCATATAAGGGAGCTTTAATGATTTATACTCAAAGAAATGTAACAATTTTATCTACATTATAAATTTGTGGAACAATGGGTTGATAGCATTTCTTCTTGTTGTCTTTATATTTATAGTTGCTATGGACCACCTCTCTTGGTCTTAATATTGTGGCCATTCACTTTTTTTCTGATGAGTCTTAAAGTTTTATCAATATTTGGAACTTTTGGGAGAGCTAACCTTTGGATTTATTGATTTTCCTCTATCGTTTTTCTAATTTCTTCTCTGATGATTTTATTCCTTTAAGTTTAGGTTCAATATGCTTACTCTTTTAATATTCTTGTGATGGTTATGATATTGAATTCAAGAACTCTCTTTTCTTTAATAGGCACTTGGAGCCTATTATAATTGTTCTTGTGAGTAGTGGTTAACAGACAGAATCCAAATTTTTCAGATTAGGTGTTATTTCATTGAGATAAAAATATTTCAGTTCTACTTTTGAAATCAGTAATTTAGAAATATATTATTTTAAAATTTATTTATTTATTTATCAGAGAGAAAGAGGCCGACAGGAAGAGAGTGAGAATGGGCACTCCAGGGTCTCCTGCACTGCAAAGAACTCCATGAGAAGGATGCATGTTGTTTAATTCTCCCAGTCTAAGGTCATCTGTTAAAGCAGCCTGAGCTCAGATTGCATCTACATAAATTTCTCTGAAAATCTGGCAACATAATCTCTGTTGTAGACATCTTCACAATGCTGGGATAAATATCCAACCAGACATTGTTTATGGGAGGAGGGGATTCATTTCAGCTTACAGATCCAGGGGGAAGTTCCATCAATGGCAGAAGAAGGTGCTTCCATTCATCCAAAGAGAGAGAAAAAAACAACCACCAGTCAGAAAACACCAAAAAAGCAGCAACCCCACCCCCCCAAAAAAAAAATCCACCAGAGCTCAGACCTCTGCATACCTTTGGGCTGGAATTCAGAAACACCCCAGTGACATCTTATGTCTGGACTCCAGGATCCAGCCCCATTGATACCTCCTCCAGCCAGGGGCTTGAGTCCCAAGTTACAAGCTTTAATAAAACACCTGCATCTATGGAGGATGTAGACTCAAATTACAACAATCTCTGAAGTTCAATTTTTGAGTGAATGACAAAGTACAAGCAAATGTAGCATAAGATTCTGGATGTTCCTGATGGGCTCATTAATTTGTGGATATTTAAAGTCAGATAAAATATGTACCTAGAAATGTGTGTAGTAACAAATATATATTGCCAAAATTATACAGAATAACCTGAAATATCAGTTTATAATTGTCGATACTACTTATTATTTTTATTTGTAAACTTCTTTATTTAGTTACTTAATTATCTCATGAAGCTTGTTGTGGTCAGTATAAAATTTTCCACTCTAAAATGAGAGAAGGGCTGGGGAGATGGCTCAGTCAGCTAAGTGCAGGCCTTACAAGCAACATGATCTGAGTTTGAGCTCTACAACTCATATAAAATGAGAAACCTGGTGTGAAGTGTGAGATTAGAATTCAAGCACAGGAGATGTGGAGACAGATGGAGGCCTGGTGCCGGATGGTCCCCATCAAGCCGGATTGGTGTGTTCCAGACCAGTGAGAGAGACTTTCAGAAACAAAGATGGACAGAATACCAGAGAAGAAAACCACCGGATGCCCCCAACCACCACACACAGACAAAACTATACCTCAGGTGTTATTTTTATATTTGTGTGGACTTCTTAAAAGAAGTGGCCTCAGAATGGCTTTTTATTAATGATTAGGAAGATTTTGCTTTGTTTTGAAATATACAACATTGATTGCAGCCTCTGTGCTTTCTCTCTCTCTCTCTCTCTCTCTCTCTCTCTCTCTCTCTCTCTCTCTCTCTCTCTCTCTCTCTGTCTCTTTCCATAGGATGGCAGGGTAGAAAAAAACTATACTCCTGTCTTTGACACTATACTTGGGATTTTATTTCCACAGAATTTAGCTCAAGAAATGTATTTGGCAGATATTCCAGCAGGTCCGCTCCCCTGAGGAGATTTCTCCTTTTTGTCGTCTAGTCTTATAACTATAAAAAGGTAAATATTTTTTGAGGTGTGAATTGAAATAACTGGTCACACTTTTCACACAGTGTCAACTCCTTGGAGTGAATTTCTCTGTGTTCTTTCATCTCATTTCATCCTAAACTGGGCTTTTGTTATCTTTCATCTTGTTTCCCCTCTGACCACAGTGGATCCCAGAACCCCCGCTTCTAGGGAGTGTACACAGAAAGACAATAAATGTTGCCTCTGTGAGAGCCATTCATACCACCTCAAAGAGATTAGCTCATGAAAAGATGCAGGCACAGGTTCTTTTTGAATAAACAGACAGCTTCATCATCCTTGGGAAACACAGGACCCCTTAATGTAATAATGTTTGCTGCCTGAGGGACATTCCGGGCTTCTGAATTCCAGAGCTCAGTGTCAACATTTTTATTTTCACTTTAGGTATTTTAGGAGGATTATTCAAGGTAAACTGGGAGTCTAATTGTGATCAAATACTTTGTTACCTTCTAACATACATATGTAAATTACATAAACAACCTATAATTTATTCCCAAGCTTGGTTTCTGCCTTTCTTGACACTCAGTGGAAGTTATCTTTTCCCTGTCATGTCTATACGGGTACATCTGACACACGTGACTTGCAAATGGACCCAAGCCTGGAATAATTCTTAAAACTATAATCACAATTGTATCCTCCCTGGACAATATGACTGATCCTATAAACATAAAGAATATTGTTGTTTAAGCAACATTGACATCAATTCTTTAACTTTCTGTGCTGAAACAAAGACCCTAACAAGTAGAAATACTGTAAAGGGTTTTTATATATTTCATCATTAATTAAAATTTATCTGTAGTAGCAACACACACTTTCTTTTTTATATTTTATTTATTCATTTTCAAGCAGAGAGAGAGAGAGAGAGAGAGAGAGAGAGAGAGAGAGAGAGAGAGAGAGCGCGCACCAGGGCCACCACCTTGTGGGTCTGGCTTATGTGGGTCCTGGGGAATTGAACCCAGGGACTTAGGCACTGGAGGCAAATGCCTTAACCGCTGAGCCATCTCTCCAGCCCCAGCAACACACACTTTCTTAGTCTTTTATCTCTTGCTATAACAAAATGACACCAACAGGGCACATTATAATAAACTGAAGTTGATGGTCTAATGGAAGGGATGGGTGTCTGTCAAGGGCCTTGCTTAGATTATAAAATTATGAAATTTAAAGACCAATGGATCTAGTAGGAGATTATACTAAGTGAGGTAGACCAGGCTCAGATAGTCAAACACTGTATGTCCTCTCTCATACGTGGATCCTAGCTTCACGTGTTTAGATTTGTAAGTGAGTTGGAGGAAAATTCAGTAGTAGTAGATACCTGGAAGCTATGAAGGGGCTTTAAGGGAGGGAAAGAAAGGGAGGCCTTCGGGGGATCTAAGATATGTAATTACAGAGGCAGAATGTAGTGTGTGGGCAGGTGTTTCTAAAGGGAGGAGATGGAGAAAGAAAGGGGTGAGAAGGGAATAAGTCAAAAGTTAAGATTCCTGAATAAGTCATATGGAAACACACTTCTTCACGAGCTAAAGGTATGTGTGTTAAAAAGGAGAGAGTTTGGGAACAAATACCTTGTGCAGGTGGTAATGCTCTGCCTGAAGCCACATGTTCCCATTAGAAACACTTCAGTACCGGGGCTCAGACACCTTCCAGCTAGTTGCTGGCCAAGAAGTTCCTCGATGGCCTCCAAACAGTACAGGCTACTGACAACACTCTTGTTTGTCCACTGGAACTAGATGGTAAGGCCCTGAACTGAACACTCCACCTGCTTGGGCTGCAGGTCACTAAGAAACCAAGCCTGAGCTGAGCTGGAAGCCTCCTCCCTGCTGACCTGCTGTCAGGATGCTGAAAAGAGCTCTGCAGTCTGTTGGGGGGAAAGTCATCAACAGTCTTAACCAGCAGTGGAATCTACAAGCTTTACAGATGGCCGGCCAGGCCAAGGGCATCCACTGGTGCAATGGTCGAATGTCTGTTATGGGGGAATCTAACTGCCTTCTCATTTGACTTGAGGCTCCATGAGAAGTAATTTTTGCTTGGTACTGAAAACATCATCAAAACCTATGTCTGGGGAGGTCATAAGCCCTAGGGGAGTAACTACTACTGTTCTCTGGCTAAGTGGATATATTATCCCCACCAAACTGCCTTCTAAACACTTATGTTTATGCCCATATATTAAGGCTGCTCTCATTTTTGTCTAGAGAAGCTTCTCTTTTCAGATTGCAGTGACCACTTGGGGGACTCAGAGCTTACCAAAGTGCCAAAAAATACAGTTCCTCGCTAATTGAGACATCTCTGTCACATTCACCAGGGTTCAGCGGCTATTGTGGAAGAGGCGGCTGAAAAATTGTAAGAGCCAAAGGAAGGGAAGAAAAAATTATTAAATCCTATTTTTACTTGGGTCATTTTCTTCTGTTATTCCTCAAAGTTCTTTGGTCAACTCCTCAGTATCATAGGATGCTGCTATATCCTGTGGTGGTTTTATAGAATAGTTTGATGATTTAATTAGACCAGTGATTATACCTAAAAGGTTGATGTATGCTAGTTTTCTCAGCATTTTATATAAATAGTATAAAGCTAGTGAATGTTGTCTTTTTTTGTTGTCACAGAGATAACATTGCTTTCAAATTATCATAAAACAGAAACAAAAGCATGCTTTCTTTGTATCCCGGAATTGTATTTATGATATTGGAAGAGTCATGTTTCTAAAGGAAGAAGTCAATAATAGCAAGGGATACCTGAATCCTAAAAAAAAAAAATCTGAGCTGCTCTTCAACATGGTCTAGTCTTTACACTTGATCAATTTGAGGATATCTGCTAGGTACCTGAACTAGAAACTTAAAAGAAAATAATCTAATCTGTACATTGTATGAGCAAGCACACTTTATTATTTTGTGATTCAGTTTAATCTCTGTGTAGCTGAATTCCTTTGTGACACCTGAGAATATTGCCAGATCTAGTACTAAGCTAAAAGGAACTGTGGAAGTCTCCGTATAATAAATGTGAATCATTACGATTGCAACATGCTACAATCCATGCTTGTTAAAATGCTGGACTTTCCCTTAAACACTGATCAAAGTCCCCAATTATGGGTGCTATAAACAAAAAAAAAATCTGGCTTTCCTCCTTGCTGCTTTTATTCTTCTTAGAGCTTGGTTTGGGTCAATATGCTTCTTCATGGCTTTAAGATTCTATTGCTAAGACTCCAAAACTGCTCATTTCTTTGGTATAATAAATGATAAACCAAACAGATGGGCCAGATTTGTTGACTTGCTCAGCAGAACATTCACAAACGCACTCTGCTATAGACCAGTGATGTTTGAGTTCCAGCAGCTCCTGAAAGCCCAAGGCCAAGTCTATGTTGTCTAGGCACAGTGTGGG
>PVHP010044437.1:0-14053 GCA_004024765.1 Zapus hudsonius
GTCACTGGCTGTGCTGTGTGACTTAAACTGCAGATGTGGATGTTTACTGATGGTTGTTGAGTTTGCCTTGGCCCAGTCTTTCCTTGTTATGCCTCATAGCAGTTCCAAATGTTTGCTCTGTGCCATTATATGTTAAAATTTTGTAACTTGTTTTGATTTTACAAAATTTAAAGTTGGTAAGACTATGGAATCCTTAAAGATGGACTAAACATAATATAGATAGTTATAATTCTATTGGGGACCAGATTGGATAAAAACTCATGGCCTGGCATAGTGCTGTTATTCTGGGTATGAGATGCTGTTGCCAACATAAACTAAAAGGGGGAACTGCAGGGAGCCGGGACGATCGCCATTACAAGATGGCACCCACTTCCTTGCAGCTAAGTGGTAAACAACTGCATATTAGGCAATGCTTTGAGAAAGACATGCCTTTGGCTCTGCGCATGTGCGAGTTATATAACAGTCCCTAGCCAATCCCGTGGCGCCTGGTGGTGGCAAGTTGATATCAGCCAATCATGGGGCGACCCATGTCCTTAATCCATATATAAGCAGCTGACTTCTAGCACTCGGCCCCTCGCTTCCTGCTCTCCCTTCAATCAAAAGGCTCTCCAATAAAGTGTGATTTGAGAAGGATCCTCGAGAGGTGGTTGTTCTTCCTCGCTGGTCGAGGAACTCGCCGCAAAATTTATCTTTGAACAGACACCTGCTTGGACTACCTGGGAGTTGCTATATGCTGATAATTTATTATGCATCTTAGAAAACCAGTGCAATTACTAGCCCGACAATGTGGCTTTTTCAGTAAAATGCATGCTTCTCAATGATAAAAAATTGAGTTTGATCTCCAGAAACTATGTAAAAAAAAAAAAAAAAACTAGAGTAGGTGTATGCTTGTCAGGGTCAGGCAGGTTGGAACAGGAGGACCTCAGAAACTCTCTTAGAAGTCCTCCATCCATTGAGACGACCCCGACACACTTCCTTTCATGTTCCATGGTCATTCTCTAGGCATTTATTTCTGCCAACCCAAGTATGATTGGTAGCACAAAATAACTTTCTTCTAGAAAAGCCCAGAGAAATATAAAAACCTACTCAACCTTTCATTGACAACACTTGCCCCAGATGGAGATGACCTGGTACAGAATAATGACATAACACATGCTTGTTGGATGAATGAATTTCTCTAATTCCTAAGATATTTCCTTCCTCTCCCCTATTTTAAGATCACTCCTCCTCTCTTTCCAGATTTATCTCTCTCTCTGTCTCTATCTCTATCTCTATCTCTATCTCTATCTCTATCTCAGAGACACACACACATGTGCATGCACACACACATGCACACAAGCATATTAATATCTAATATCCAGATATGGGAGAAACCATGTACTTCCAAGTCTGACTTATTTTTCTTTATGTCTATATAAAATTCAATTTTCTATGCTCCATTTTTGACATTCATTTATCTGTTAATGGGCATCTAATCTGGTTCCATTTCTTAGCTAGTGTGAATAGAACAGCAAAAATATGGATGAGAAAGTATCTATGTGGTATGTTGTATTAGTCTTTAAGGGTACATGTCCAGAAGTGTAATACAGCATCATATAATAGTAATATTTTTATTATTTTATATTTTATTTATTTACTTATGAGAGAGAGAGAGAGAGAGAGAGAGAGAGAGAGAGAGAGAGAGAGAGAGAGAGAGAGAGAGAGAATGGGCACGCTAGGGTCTCCAGCCACTGCAAATGAACCCTCTTGTGTATCTGCCTTTACATGGGCACTGGGGAATCGAACTCAGGTCCTTCTGCGTTGCAGGCAAATGCCTTAACCGCTAAGCCATCTCTTCAGCCCAGTAGTAGTATTTTTAGATTTTTGAGAAACCTCCGTGCTAATTTCCAGAGTGGTGTAAATCTATATTTCTGAAAAATGCAAGTTTACATTACCAGCAACAATGTATAAGGGTTTCTCTTCCCCATCTCCTCACCAAAACTTAATGTTGTTTCCTTGATCATAACCATTCTAACTGAAATGAAATGGGTTCTCAACGCAGTTAGAATTTGCATTTTAATGCCAGTTAACAAGGTTGAACACTTTTTCAAATATTTATTGCCAATTTGTATTTCTTCTTTGAGCATTATCTATTTGGTTCATTAGTCCATTGATTGAGTGGAAGATACTTTAATTTTTACATTTCATATATATATGAATATTGTATAAAATATATATTGTATAAAAGGTATAATTTTACATTTCATATATAAATATATATTTCTTACATATATTTCTTATATTTGTTATATATAATGTATATTTCTCCTATTTGATGTATAGTTGACAATAACTTTTTCTCATTCTGTAGAGTCTTTTCACATGGGTGATTGCTAGCTCTTCATTAAGTTAATTATTTCCTATGTTTCATAGAAGCTTTTTAATTTCATGTAATCTGATTTGTCAATTCTTGATATTATTTCTGGAGTCATTTTCAGAAATTCCTTGACTCTTCCTATACGCTATGGTGTTCCTTCTGTTTTTCTCAAACATTTCCAGAGCTTCAGATCCTACATTACGGTTTTGATACATTATGAATTGTCTCTATGTAGTGTGAAAGATGAGGATACAGCTTCATTCATACATGTGAGGATGTTCCGTTTTGCCAGCCCCATCTACTCAAGAGTCCATCTTTTCTTCAGGATACATCTATTTTTTGCATTCTTGTGAAAAATTGAGTGGCTGTAGTTGTATGGGTTTATTTCTGGGTCTTCAACTGTAGTTGTTGTCAGTTACCTGCCTGCTTTGTACCAGACCACACTGACTGTCACCTTGGTTTTGTAGTATGATTTGAGGTCAATCAGGGGCTGTGATCTCTCCAGTGTTGTTCTTTGTGTTAAAAGGATTGCTTTGGATACTTGGGTTTTATGCCTTACTACATGAATTTTATTAGGGGTATTTTTCTAGTCCCATGAAAAATACCATTGGAATTTTGATGAGGATTGCATTGAATCTCTCCATGACTTCTGGTTGTGTAGCCATTTTCAGAGTATTAATTCAGCCAATCAGTGCGCAGAGGAGGTTTATCCATCGTCTAATGTTTTTATATTCTGCTAATACATTTCACTTTGCAGTACTAGAGATTCAACTCTGTAGACTGAGACTCATCCCAAGGCCCCTACTTCCTGCTAATCTTCTATCTACCCACTTGATACCAAATTTCAGTCTAAAATATGCTTAGTGATAATATTCAGTGGTATTGGCAATATCTTATAAACCTAATCTGGCAACAGTGGATGCTATCAGGGGACTGCATTGTGTAGCGGTCATATCACTATCATTGGTCTTTATTTTATTTTTAACATCTTTATTGTCAATAATTAGATACATCGTATGAGAAAATCTTGTGGTGGTACCCCCATTTCCCTCCTCCCTGTCCAGTGGCCTTTATTTTTAATGCATCAGTGTGTGGGTGTGTGGGTGTGAGAGAGAGACAGAGAAAGAGACAGAGGGAGAGAGAGAGAGAGAGAGAGAGAGAGAGAGAGAGAGAGAGAGAGAGAGAGAGAAAGAGAGAGAGAGAGAGGTTGTTGTGTGCATACATTTGGATCTCAAAAGGAGAACTTTGGCTATCATTTCTCAAGTTCCATCCATCTTTCTTGAGACAGGATATTTCATTGGCCAGGGAGTCAGTCACTCAATAGGCTACCCAGCATGCCTCAGGGATCCAGGGACTTTTTTTTTTTACTGCTGCTAGAGATGATATACAGGTCATCACACTTGTAAGAAAATGTCTTTAGTGACTGAGCTCTTTTCCCATTTTGTGACCATTTCTGATGATGGATTACCACAAATGAGAGTAAGAAAGCTAGTACAATGGAAACGTAACCACAGGCTCAGCGACCTCATCGCAGCAACTTTCTAACTTGCAGATTGGTTTCTGTGCTCTCTGTTGATCTCCCATCTAGACCAAGGCCCCAAGTGATGCCAGCTGAAAATGAAAATACAAACTAATCCTTAACAAAGATATCTAAGACATAAATATAGACCCTGTGACATGCCTCTCTTCAAAAATGCCTTCCAAGGTGGGAAAAGGCAACCTTCTCCATTCCTAGCATAACTCAGCCCACAGTTCTTTCATCTCTAGAGTTCCATGAACCTAATTTGATTTTTGCCATCTTGCATTATTTTTCTTCACAAAATTCTATCAGCTTCAGGACCCAATAAACATACGCTTGCTCTTGCCAGTGGGGCAATCATATACCAAAGTGTGCTATTTTGATCTGGTGACTTAATTTTTCCCAATGGGAAAGGACTCTTCTGCCAAATTAATTTCATTAACTAAATGGCCCAAGTTTCTAAGACCCATTGATTTTAGTGCCAAATTCTGTTCTTTTGTTTTCATCACATATAAACAGATTGATGCCTGGATATTTCTGGTTGCAAATTTCATTCTAAGAGCTCTATGAGGTGAGGTGCACATAAATAGGCTACCAATAACAAAAGCTGCTATGTGATTTTGTGCAACTAACTAGAAGTTTTACAATTAATTTATAATTCTCATCTTCATCCCAACCCTGATTACCCTCCAAGCACTGATGTGTTATGATATTCACAGTCTGGCACAGTGTTTTGAACATGTCATCCAGTGTATAGTTCACATTATCTGTCTGTATTAGACAAGGTTCTCTAGAGGAAACAGAGTTGAGAGAATGGATTATAGTAAAAGGGAATTTATTGGGGTAGCTTATGACAGTCCAACAATAGCAATATGCAGGCCCACAGGTGAAGGAACCCATAGCTGTTCAGTCCACGTGGCTGGATATCTCAGCAGTCCCAATCCAGCCCAGAAGGCCTGCTGGCTCCCTGGGGAGTGGCTGCTTTTCAGTCCAGATGTGAGGCCGAGGAAACTGGGTTCTGATGTCCAGGAAGGGTGGGAGAGCAGGATGCAAGTTCAAGTTTCGCACCAGCAGTCTGGGCGGAAGGAAAAAGAAGGAAGTTTTTCCTCCCCCCCCCAAGCTTTCTTGTATCCAGTCTCTTCTGGAAGGCCCACCCACTTGGGGGAAGGGCAACTCAAAAGGAGGAACCTCCTCCTTTTGTCAATCCTTTCTGCAGGCAAGCTCAGAGACCTGCCCAAGATTACTGTAGATTATTAAACAAGGCAAGTTGACAATAAACTTAACCATCACACTGTCAATATGACATGTGGACTTAGAAAGCAGTCTTTGAAGCTGTGGTTTGAATTACAGGGCAGCACAGGTCCATATGGCAAGCCTAGAATGAATACTCCTGTCCATCAGGAAGTGAAATACCCTGAGGGTGTGGCTGGTGTATGATCTATCTGCCCAGCTTCTACTTCTGGACAAATAAAAGCATTATTGTGAAACAAAGAACTATGTTAAATGTAAAACAGAATTTTGTTCTCTGCTGTCCTATTCATCCCCCACTTTCCCATCCCTTGACATGTAGCCTAGATTAGATAGTAATGCATTCTCTGTATAGAAGAAATGTCCTCAGAATTTTTTTCTAGACAAGCTTTAGTGTCATCATCCATCAAATGAAAAGATGAGTAAATGTCAAAATGAAGATGAATTGGCCATGCATATCAAGGGCCCAGGAAGAAACACAGCTGCACTAGTGATTAATCCCATCAGTCTCATTTTTTACTCATTCTTGGTATCAATCAATCCAATGTATAGCCTCAAGAATACTTTTAGCTGGAGGACCATCATGAATCCAGGTAACATAAATGTAACACACACATTCACAGGCTGGGGAGATGACTCAGTAAAGTGATCTGCACACAAGTGTGAGGACCTGACTTCAGATCCTAAGCACCCACACAAATGCCAGATAGCCATGGTGACCAACCTGTAATTTCAGCACTCGGGAGATGCAAATAAGGGATCCCTAGGCCAAGCCTGCTAGTGCCCAATAGCCAAATCAGTGAGCTCTGGGTTCAATTGAGAGATAATGTTTCAAAAAATAGGTTGCAGAATGATCAGGGTGCAGTGTCTGACATCAACTTCTGTTCTCCACAAACATGTATACACACACACAACTTTATGCACCAGACTCTCTCTCTCTCTCTCTCTCTCTCTCTCTCTCTCTCTCTCTCTTGTGCATTAAAAATAAAGGACATAAGAGAGTGCTGCTGTAAGTATGGGGAGCATACACCAACTCTGGTTCTCAGGCTAAGCAACAATTATGTTTTAAAACATCACTGTCACATGCATTCGCTTTCCCAATGGCCATGTCTCTCTGTATATCCACATCTTTGGGAAGACCTTGTTCCTCATCTGACAAAAGTCAAAAGAGGATCTTGCAATTTTCCTGAATGTTGGCTACAGATCAGCTAGGTGGTGAAGAAGTATTTTGCTCTGTAACTGGCATGTAATTTTATGCAATTTATTTCACTCCTTCCGGGATCATTTTATTTTATCTATATGTAGGATAATACTATCAGATTGTTGGGACATTAGTTGAAGTAATGTATGTATAGCACTTGGCACAGTTCCTTGCACCTACATTCTTAATACAGGGGAGATTAGCCTTACCCCCTGAAATTAGGAAGTGTGCCCAAGGAGTTCCATGTTCCATGTTTGAATCCTCAGTGCCATCTGAACTTTCAGTTGCAACACTAAAACAGTCATTGCAAAGGAAAATAGACACTCTCCCCACAAAGCACTTCACTAGCTCTTTTTTTCCCCAAGTTGGTCTGAAGATGTGTCTTCCAAGATGAACTAGTAACAAGGCTTAGAAGTTTGGCAGGATCCCCTAGCAGTAGTTTCAAAGGAAAGGTGGGTTAGGGTGAATGTTTCCTAGCCTGAGCCTTGCTACTGGCACTCTGACTGATCGCTGATGCACAGAGTGTCTCCAGCGTTGGGCTAATAAGGAATGAGTGATAATGCTTGCCTAAATTTTCTTTCTTCACTTTGTTACACAGAAGTGAAGAACCATCTACAGGAAATTCAAGCACAATAAAGTTCAAAATTTTATTGGACATTATCATCCTCTAAAAATCTAATATCTGCTTAGTTTCTGTGGCAGTTACATTCATGTTGCTGGGGCAATGGACAGAAAAGGTTTGTTTTGGTTTACAGCTTTGAGGGACCATTTCATCATGGTGGAGATGTGTGTGCATGGATGCAAGTGTATATATGCATAAGTATGTATGCATGTTGAGGTCAAAGGTCAACATCAGGTTTTTCACTCAATTGTT
Source organism: Zapus hudsonius (assembly GCA_004024765.1). NCBI lineage: Eukaryota > Metazoa > Chordata > Mammalia > Rodentia > Dipodidae > Zapus > Zapus hudsonius. The sequence continues at coordinate 7,199 of PVHP010044437.1, forward strand.
CCCCACCTTGTTTTAAAGACAGGTCTCTCACTCAACTTGCAATTCACCAACTTGGCTAGAAGTACTAACCAGCAAGTGCTGGGTATCCACCTGTCTCTACCTCCCTGGCACTGGGATTACAAGAACCCACCACCACACCTGGCATTTTCCCATAGGTGTTGGTCCTCTTAACTCAGTTCCCCCTACTTGTGTGGCAAGCACCTTGCCAACTGAGTTCCTCAGTTAACTTTTATTATTCCCATTTCAGAGCTGAAAACGTTTAGCCCTTGGAAAGGAAAAGACTTGCCTATTTAACACATGATTACACAAACATGTTTTTACCCCTGAACAAAATTCTTTCCTGGAGACTTAATTCAATATGTAGGCATCTTTGAAAGAATGGCTTAGTATAAGAACAGACTCATTTTCAACAATGAGTCATTGTGGTTTGCTGTCCTCAGTTATGGAGCAAAGTAGAGTCTGACAATGCCCACTCTGATGTGCATATATATTTTTTGAAAAAAAAAACCCATAAGGGTCATCTTCTTTGTCAAGGATGCTCTGGTCTTTTAAAGCTACTATCTACCAACCTCCACATAGAGTCATTACAGGGACTGTGGAGATGACTGCATTAGTAAAAGATTTGTCATGCAAATGTGAGGACTGATTCAGAATTCCCCAGGATCCACATGTATGGTGATGCACACCAGTAAACCCAGGTAAGCTGGCCAGCTGGAGTAGCTGGATCAATGACCTCTAGGTGCAATGAGAGACTCTGCCTTAGTAAGTAAGGTGAACATTAACTGAGAAAGACACCAGTGTTGACTCTAATCTCCACATGCAAACACATACATGTAGGTACATCTGCACACATATGTGCACCCACACATGTGAAAATGCACACATGTGCACACAGCACAGATATACACACATGAAAAATTTAAAAAAAATAAAAATCTTAAACAGAATTTTCCTTACACTGTCCCTTGTCTCTTAGGATTCCTTATCCAGTGAGTGTTATTTCCTTACTAGACTAAAATTTTATCATTCATAAAATTTACTGAATAAAATTATAAAATTCATTGCTTTCACTCGATTGCTCCTCCAATGAGGTGTTGGCTGCCTGTAAACCATCCAACCCCACTGTCTTTATGCCACTGTTCACTGGGCCACACACACCTGAAGAATGCTCCTCTCACCCCATGCCTTTCTTTGGAATCCAGGCTGTTGATGCTGTCCTCCTAGAGAGGTTTTTTTTTTTCATTGCTCTCAATCTGTATGTACCTCACTCACTTGTCAATGGTTTGATTGGACATCATCCTTCCCCACAAGTACTCTCCTGCATGCTCATACGGTGAATGATTTTCCGTCCTGCAAAGCCCTCTCCTTATCTTCATCACAGAAATGCTGACATCAGGCTACAGTGATAGTTTTATGTGTCTCTACTACACTAGAAATTTCTTCACCATAGGAATTGTATCTGTTCATCTTTGATTCCTTGCATGTATAGGATTTAGTTCTTCTAGCTTTGTTTTAGCCCAGTGCTTGTGAAATGATGCAGGGTGTGTTATCTAGATGATATACAGGAGAAACAGTAATATCCTTTTCTAACATATGAGAGTCACCCATAGCAAAAGACAGATTAACAAGAATGAAGCACAGAAATACACCAATAAAGGTCCAAAAGAATCATTTTCTATATTTATGTCTTGGTTTGGGGAAGGATAGTCATGTAGAAGTATAACTAGAGGACAATTGTAATGCCATCATGACAATAATTTATGGTGAACTTGTTGGTATCATTTTAGATTCTTCTTCACCTGGGGGCATGGGGCAAGGACACAAGATGGAAGGACGCCTGTTCTTCTCTAAAGGGAGGAGGGTCAGCTAGGTTTTATGAACCATTTCAAAGGAGAAGTACAAGGCGAGCTATTTCTAATTCTATAACCTGTCTCTATTGTGTTTCTAATGCCAGGCTGCCATGTGAAATGTTATGTTTCATTTATGCTTTCTTAGAAAAATATCATTTACCTATGTTTATATCATTATCTTTTGTTCTTTAAGTTAGGGTTTTAATCTGTAGTCTAGGCTACTCTTAAGCTCACAATGTAGCCCAGGTTGGCCTAGAATTTGTGGTTATTAATCTCCTTTTTTAGATTCCCTAATCCTGGGATTACAGGTGTGAATCATTACACCTGGCTCTCCTTATATTTGTATTATTTAATTTACTAATGATAATGAATTTTCTTTTAATGATAACTTTTAACTGGTTAAATAAAACGATTAGGAAGAAAAGGTAATTAATAAAAATAATTCTTGGGACAAAAATTTTGAAAACATTATAGGATCCCTGGATTCACCTTTGTAATACCAAAATCTTTATAGGGTTTACAAAGGATATATTTTAGTGCATGGAGTGCTTCGGGTGTCTTTAACATCCAATTTCAAGAGGTCAGCTTGCCTCAAAAATGCATTTCCATGAGACAGATATGGTGGATATCTGGAGGGTCACAACAAATGAAACTTTTAAAGGAAATTTGCATTTGTGTCTCTTATGTTGGTAAGAGAAGTCACAGTTCTGACACAGGGTGTGGGTCACCTGGCTAAGATGCATGTGGAACTTAATTTCAAGTGTCAACTAGAATCTTGAATCAACAAAGAAACATGGTTATGGGCTGCTTTTGTGGGCATTTCCAGAAAGAAAGAAAACGCTCTCCCAGAGCGGGCAGGTCTTCTGGAGGCAGCACAGATAGGAGGACAACTAACTCAAGGCTGCTTTTCCCTGACAGCCCATGCTCCTTACTGATGAGTGCATCTGCTCTATTGCTGCCACCACTCACTGACACTGGAACCCTGCTTCTTCAGCCTTCTGGTATAGTCTGAATCCCCATGATTCATGAGGGATCCTTCAGGCCTTCAGTGCCTGCAGACAACAATTGCTACACAACCCAGCTCTTATCTTGTAAGCCAAACTAATAATTCCTCTTTATAAAATATTTATTGTATCAGTTCATTCCTTAAGAAAACTAATGCAGCATGTCATGAATCACTTCAGGAAGCTGGCATCATTTTCCAGGTCCTCCAAGGAAGCACTTCCCAGAACATTTCAGAAGAAGTGCACAGACCACTGGACTTTACTTCCCACTGGGCCCATTCACTCCCTCCTGATGTTGTCATATTCAGGGAAAGGCAAATCTTAGAATAAAATGTCATGAGTTGGTTTCTCTCATGTTCTTATGAAGGCAAACGGGTATGGGAGTCCCTTGAAGAATCTAAACATTCAGGAATAAAACAGAAATCAAACCTGCACCTAAGCTAACTTACTATTGTATATTCTGTGCCTCACAAACAAGAGTTCTGGCTCAAGGATAAGCATCAACCCAGCAATCAGGACTTATTGCTTGTGCTGGAACAGGTGCAGGTAAGGAATGTGGACCTTCTCATTTGGAAACCCCACACAGACCATGAACCAACACCAAAGAAAAAGCAGGGTTTCTTATTACTATGAGGAATAAGACAGAACTAGAGAAAGGATAAGACATGGTTCAGCATACACATCAGCTACTTTGGGGGGTCTTCACTGCAGGTCACATATGCAGAATTATGAAAAGCATATCATGAAAGCAGTCTTCACTTCTAGTGAGTGCTTGAGTGCTTTGTAAACCTCTTGTTTCCACATTCCAAAAGCTGCCTTAGAGAGAGAGAGAAAAAGAGAGAGAGAGAGAGAGAGAGAGAGAGAGAGAGAGAGAGGCATACTAAGGCCTCCAGCCACTATAAACGAACTCCAGATGCATGTGCAACTCTGCACATCTGATTTTATGTGGGAAATGGGAGATTGAACCTGTAACCTGGGTCATTTGACTTTACACTTAACCTTAACCACTGATCCACCACTCCAGCCCTCCTACCATTTTCTGAAAGCACACAAATGTCAATTTTTGCAACCATGCAAGGCAGCTAGAAAAAATCACTCAACAGGAGATATTTTATGGGGTAGTCGATATAATACCCAAAGTGTTGTACACATCACTGAATCATTTAATTTGGCCCTGTGGAGACTATCCTATAAACATTGTGTGAATATAAATTTGCATTCATTTTCTGTACTTAGAGGATTGTTGCTAGGTCATAGAAGTAATTTATGTTTAACTTTATACAAAACTGGTGAAATTAGGGACTAGGAAGACAGCTCATCAGTTAAAAGTCCTTGCTTATAAAGTCTTCCCACCAGAGTTCAAGTCCAAAGCCAACTATGTAAATGGACACAAAAAGTGGTATTGGTATTTCCCTGCTGGGAAAAATAAATTAATAAACAAATACATCAATAAACAATTTTAAAAATTGACTAAACTTTGACCAAACATCATCATTTTGCGATTGTGTCAACAGTATATGAAGATTTGAGATTCCCTTTACTCTCTTCAATATGATATTCTCTGAGATATCTACATGCATGTTTAAATATGTTTTTCCATTCTAACAGGTTTCTAGGCTAATCCCACTGTGTTTTAAATCTGCATTTGACTAATGATGTTGAATATCTTTTCATGTGCTTATATGTCATACATCTATCTGTTTAGTTGTAAAGAATCTGTTGAATTTTTTTGCCCAATTTCTAATTACATTTCTTATAGCTGTTGATGATGACTTGTTTATTTATTCTGGTTGTACATTCTTTGTAAATTGATTTGTGAATGTTTTCTCCTAGTTGATATTTTTTGAATACTGTTTGCCTCACAAAAAAATTTGATCTTGAGGCCATGTGTACTGCTGCGTGCCTTTAAAGGCAGCACTAGAGAGGCAGAGGTAGGAGGATTGGAGAATCACAGTGAGTTCCAGGTCACCCTGAGACTACTACATCATGAATTCCAGGTCAGCCTGTGCTAGAGCCAGACTACCACGAAAAACCAAAATAATAATAATAATAATAATAATAATAATAATAATAATATTGATGAAGCCCAATTTATACTTTGTAAAAAGTTATGTGGGTAACACTTTGGGATTATGTACATATTTTGACAAACCAACCTCAAAAATCTAGTTTTATAATTTACCTCTGATTTGAAAAGTATATAGTAAGCCATTTTAGGTTAACTTTTATAAAAAAAAAAAAGCTTAAACACTGGTTTTATGTTTATTTACCTATTTAAAAATTTTAAATGGATATATAATGTTTCAGCACCATTGGTTGAGAAGGCTATCATAATTTTAGGATGTGAATGTGTGCATAGCACATGTGACTGTATTTATGTGTATTCATATATTTGTCTACCAATGCACATATGTGCAGATTCATACAGAGGCCAGAGATTGGCATTGGTCGTCTTCCTCAATCACTTACAAACTTATTTTTTGAGACTGGGTCTCTCCTGAACTTGGAGTTCATTGATTCACTTAAACTCCTTAACCAGGAAGCCCAAGGAATCCTCCTGCCTCTGGCTCTTCAACACAAGGATTATAGCTGCATGCGACCAGGGTTAATATTTAAGTCAGTGCTAGAGATCCAATCTCAAATCCTCATGCTGGTGTAACAAGTGCTTTATAATTGAGCCATTATCCTAATCATTTTTAAATTAGTATCTATCAATTGGACAAATTAATGTGATATTTGCATGCAAACAGTAACCATTGATTCAATTAAACATTTGTTTCTGGTTCCCTCCACACCGTCTTTCTGACCTCCAATATGATTATCATTTCTTCATTGAACAATATTTTCACCTTTGTAAAAAAAATCTCAATATTTATGGATTGTCCCATCTGCCTTGAATCGTTATCTTACCAATTATGTTATTTTAATATCTAATAAAATTGGAAGGGAGGTAGTGTGAATCTTTCATTCTTGCTTTTGATATAAATACCAAAAATAAACAAAGTAAGAAAGATTTTTTTGGCTCATGGTTTGAGAAGCTTCAGCCTATGGTGACTTGGTCTCACTACTGTGGGCCTGTGGTAAAGCAGAGTATTGACGCTAGGAGAGTGAAAAGCCAAGAAAAACAGCTCGCTCTAATGGTAAACTTTCCATTAAGCTATGAATGCATAAATGGTTGGATCCACTCATGAAGTTATAACTTCATGATACAATCACCTCCCAAACAGTCCACCTCTGAATGCTGCTGTGTGGTGGAGAAATCCTCCTTACATGAGATTTGAGGAGCATTTCTGACACAAACCATCCAGGTATCATGGCACACACCTGTATTCCCAGCTTGGGAAACTGAGGCAGGAAGATGATTGTTCAAAGCCATTTTGGAATACATAGTGAGACCCTGTCTCAGAAAACAAACAAACGAACAAAAGATTCCCATCATTCCTGCTGAGAATTTCACTGTGTTGCATCATTAAATCTATACGTTAATCCAGTTATCATGATGACACATACAATCTTCTGTTAAGCAAGACGACACAGTAGCAGCAAGAGATGTTCTCCCTCAGCCCTGCACACATATCTTTTATTCACCTCTTCCAATATTCATTATAATCAGAAAGCAGTGAGTAAAGATTATTAGGGCCCCAAAGCTCAGGACAGAGGGACTCACAGCACAAAAGAGCAAAAACTGACGAAAAAGAAACTTAGAAATTCTTATGGATAGCTAAATACCAGTTCATCAAAACACTCTATACGATGCCAGTGTAAATTGACAGAACACTAAAGGACCCAACACATGTCCAGTTGTGATCTCCATTTAACTGAACTCACCAGCTAACTGTGCTTAGCCTCAGATTATTGCATTCAGTGAGGGACTCTGCTGTCACATATCAGATCTCTCCAGACGGATGTAATGGTGATATTTAGATTCATATTGTTTGAAGTAGTCCCATTTCTTCCCTCTGGGGCCACAATAGCTTGATCCCCATTCATGATGAGATCCA
>PVHP010044438.1:0-14231 GCA_004024765.1 Zapus hudsonius
AGAGAGAGAGAGAGAGAGAGAGAGAGAGAGAGAGAGTGCTATGGATCTTCCAACCCTACCAACGAACCACAGGGCGATAGCTGACATCCAGGCAAGAGATGAGCCACACCAGATCTTCCATAACGGATCCATACAGAACCCCACAGAGAATGGTGAGATAAGCAAGAGACCTATAACCACAGCCAATCAGTCAACACAGGATAAGCTAGACACCGACGATTTCAACACAACCTAAAGCAGAAGTACAGAGACCCCTAAGACCTCAACAAAAAAGCAGCCTTAATACTCACCCATCATGACTCAGGGAACTGAGTGGAAGAGGGGAGGAAAGATTGTAAGAGCCATGGTGGGGGAGAGCTCCCAGAGACATTGCTTCCCTCAGTAACAACATACAAAGGGGGTGGAACTGGGTTGACTCCTAGGCTATCCATAACCCCCTACCCCATGGACTGATCCAGACTGCCAACGGAGAAGGATATCCAGCTGATTGGGGACAGGGAATTGGGGAAGTGGGGATATCGACTTGTTATTTGCTCATTCAATGTATCTAATTACGGATAATAAAGAAAAAAAAGGAACTTCAAAAAAGAAGAAGAAGAAGAAGAAGGAGGAGGAGGAGGAGGAGGAGGAGGAGGAGGAGGAAAGAAAGAAAGAAAGAAAGAAAGAAAGAAAGAAAGAAAGAAAGAAAGAAAGAAAGAAAGAAAGAAAGAAAGAGAAGGAAGGAAGGAAGGAAAGAAAGAAGGAAAACCTGTCCAGACGTCGTCACCTGGGAGGCTGTAGGAGCAAGAGCTGAACTCACAGCCCCTGGTCAGCATACCAGCTGAGAACCCATAGGAAAGGTCTGAGCTTAGCCGCATTCCTTACCACTACGAAGCCTAGGGACCCCGGGAGGCCCAGGACTGTAGCCCAACACGAACACTGCTCGGCTCGCAGTGCAGTTCTGTCTAGATAAACCCATCCCAGACAGAAACTACCAGAGGCTCCTTGACCTAGGGTCACCAGGTCTCAGCAATAGCCTGAGCAGTAGCAGCTGTTGGTCCCTGGGGTCACAGGGCCTTCAGGGAGCTGAGGCCCATGTCTGGGCCTAGCATTGAGAGAGAGGGGGGGGGATGTACTGCTTAGCCCCAGCAGAGAAAAGATCCAATCAAAAATCTACTCCTAGCAGTTTGGACTGAAACCGTATCACTCTGGTACTGCCCTAAAGTCGTAAAGTCCGATGTGGAACCATAGTTACTCCAGATGCAAGCAACACCCATCAGGACTAACATCCATGAGCCTCAGGAGGCAGGGCCTGACATCAGTCACCAGCTCCCAGCAACTAGCCTGACCAAATGAAACCCAGGAGAAAGTGACAAACAGGAGACCAATCGCCACAGCAAGTCTGATAACCCACAAAAGGTCAGTGGAGACAGACGCCAACGATACCCAACACCACCCAGGACAAAGATCCAGAGACAGATACTTAAGATCTCAACAATAAATCAGACTTAAAACTCACCCACCATGACTCAGGGAACTGAGCGGAAGAGGGGGCGGAAAAAATGGAAGAGCCATGGTGGGGGAGAATATCCAGAGACATTGCCCCCCTCAGCAACAACGCACAAAAGGGGAAGAAAAAAAGAAAAACTGGGTACCTCTGGGGCAGTTCATAACCACCTAAGCTGTGGAAAGATCCAGTATGTGTACCGAAGAAGGACCCCAGAGAGCAGGAGAGGAGGGAAACAGGGACACCTTCACAAGAGTTGCTCATACAATGTATATACTTACTCATAATAAAGATATTAATTTCAAAAAAAAAACCTAGTGATGAGTAGAAGGGAAGGAGAGCCAGGTGGCTGCAAGAATCCTGTTAGAATAACACAAAGCGTTTGCATCAGCTCCGCCTCCTGGCAGAGATTTCCTACCTCAAACATTCTTCCCCACTCTGTCCGGAGTTAGCACCCATATGTCTCAACTTGGGGGCCTGAACTCTGAGGTTCCTAAGTAGGAAATCGTTGGTGTCTAGCTTATCCTGTGTTGACTGATTGGCTGTGGTTATAGGTCTCTTGCTTATCTCACCACTCTCTGTGGGGTTCTGTATGGATCCGTTATGGAAGATCTGGTTTGGCTCATCTCTTGCACCTGACCCCGTGCTTGAAATCAAAGGAAAACAGTCACTAGTCACTCCATGATGCTATTCAGAGAGACAGGCCAGCAAGTAAGTGTGCATCACAGGGTGGGAATTCTGACTATTCATGGCATAAGTGTTGTCCTCCTCACAGAGCAAGAAGCATTTGTCCAGATGGGTATATGGACACCGCCACCCTGAGCATAGTTCCTCACATGACCAGCTCAGAGGAAGAAGTGTGGCCTATCTCCTGTCCCCCATGTGGAGCTGGTCCACATCTTAAGGGCAGAAAGCCCACAAGTGACACTGCATGGTGGCCTAGCCACAGACAGGACCAAATGCACCCTGTGAATCCCTGGAGAGGGCAGCCTGCCAAGTCCCTGGACCATGTACAGCTCAAATCACTGCCCAGCGGACTGAGGCTTAGGAAGGCATCTCTGGGTCCAAGCCTGGCCCTGAGAATGGGGTGTAACTTTGGAAACTCTTTTCAGAAGCTATTGGCCATTCTGAGGCCATTAAGCTAATTTGACTGGTGGCCCGATGACTGGAATATTTGGCAGCAGAGGGAAGGAAGTAAGAAGCACGGAGAGAAGGTTACGTCAGAGTAGAGCCAGAAATGATGCCAGCACTGGACACAGGATGGGAAGAGATGAGGAGATACCCTCTCCTGAAACCCTCGGGAGTAGCATGGCTGCCCAATCCTCAGTCTCAGAACTCTAGGTACCAGAACCATGACAGCAAGCCTCTGTTGGTGGAGGCTTTGTTACAGCCTCTCAGAATCCACCCCTCACTGCAATCACCTAAAGCCAAGCTACAGCCCAGACTTCCTTGCTGCTCCCAGGAGCTCTATCCGTAGGGTATTCATCTTCTGCATTGCTGCTAAGTTGCAAACAGGTGAAGGAATCATACTACATATCATGAAGAATTACGTTCAGTGTCTGCTGATGATCTAAAGATAATGTCTTTAGTTCAATACACTGCGGGTAGAGAAAGCTAAATAAAGTACTGATAAATTAGACCCCTGTTATCACTGCCCACTGCCCGCAGAGGCAATGATCACACACACGTACTCCTTATAGGAGCAAGAATATTCTTTCTTTATTGTGGAAATGATACAGAATATATAGAGCTCCTTAGCCAATCAGGGAGCTGATCACGTGGCAGGTACATGGTCAGTCTTGGTAAGAACCTAAAGCGTGCAGAGTGCACGCAGCGAGCGTGCTGGGCAATGGCCAATCAGAATTACTTCCTGAAACTTTTTTACAAGCAAAGCCTATTTTGGAAAAAAAAGCCAGGCGCCATCTTGAGAATAGGCCAGGGTGTGCCTCCATGGGCCCCCAGAGGCATCCGACCCCAACAACTGTGAGCTTTCATATGTTCCTGGTCCAGGCAGGTTTCTGTCATTTTTAAATGCCTGTGTGCATTGCACAAGTGCACGTGGAGGCCAATGAGCAGCCTTGGAGCCCATCCTAGGAAGGTGTCTCCTCTTCCTGAGACAGGGTCTCTAACTGACCTGGACCTCGCCATTTAAGAAGACAGGCGATCCAGGCAGCTCCAGGGAGCCTCCCATCTCTGCCTCCCCAGCTTTGGGGAGAAGCACTTACTACCACACCCAGTATTTTGACACTGGTTCTGAGGACGGTCCTCAGGTTTGTATAGCAAGCACTTTATCCACCGAGCCATCTCCTCAGCCTCCTGTTTTCTCTCTCCTCTCTCTCTATCTATCCACCTATCTTCCTATCGAGCGATCTGTGTGCTGCATGTGTGTAAATATGTATGCAGTGTGTGTGTTATACGTACATGTGTATGTAAATGCATGCACCCAACGCAGAGGCAGGAGGAGAACAATGGGTGTCCTCTTCTGTTCATCGGTGTGTTTCCTTAAGACAGAGTCTCTTGGGCTGGAGAGATTGCTCAGCGGTTAAGGCACTTGCCTCCAGTGCCTAAGGCCCCGGGTTCAATTCTCCAGGACCCACATAAGCCAGACCTACAAGGTGATGGCCTGGTGTTTCTCTCTCTCTCTCTCTCTCTCTGTATCTCTCTGCTTGAAAATGAATAAATAAAATATTTTTAAAAAGACAGAGTCTCTTATTGAACTCAGAGCTGCTATGTTTTTTCAGACTGGAAGACCATCGAACCCCATCATTTCTCTAGTCTCTGCTCCCCCATAGGAATGGGGACACAGGCATGTGTGCCCATGCTCAGCTGTTTATCTGGGCGCTGGGGAATCCAACTGAAGCAGATCGGGCCTCCTCAGGCCCTCGTGCCTGTGCAGCCAGCATTTACCCACTGAGCCGTCTTTCCAGGGCCTAGTTTTCTAACATTTAAAACCAAAAACTGCTTATCTGCCCTGGAAGACTGTGACCTTGGCACCTCCATCCCTCTGTGATTGAAATAACGGTGAAGGAGAAACTCCAGGTCGGGCCTTTTTCCTGAGTTTGTTTTATGCAGTGCTCCCTTCCCCCAGCATCCACATTTGGGTCTTCTTAGCCTTAAAGGAAAGACAGGCCTTAGGAGGTCAAGTACTACAAGCCATAGAAATGCCATGACTGCAAGATCATATTCATCACAACCAAGACATTTGTGTCAAATAATGACGCTTTGTGAGAGTGTGCACAAGTGTCACAGGCCGTCTTTTATTTATTTATTGTTAATAGTACTATTTTTTTTGAGGTAGGGTCTCACTCTAGCCTAGGCTGACCTGGAACTCACTGTGGCCTTGAACTCAGGGCAATCCTCCTACCTCTGCCTCCCGAGTGCCGGGATTAAAGGTGTGCGCCACCACACCTGGCTTTATATTTACTTTTTAAATGGAAAAATATGGTAGCAACAGATGTGCAGGAGCTGGAAAGGCAGCGCTTTCTGGGACTTCAGAGATGAATAAGCCAAGGGCAGGTAGGAGAGATTTTCAAGGCTCAGCACTCTCACTGGCTCCTTTCAAAGGGCATTTCAGTCTTCAATGGATGTTCAGAGTCACTTGCTTCAAAAAGAGGAGACAAGGTTAAGAGCCACTAGATAGGATGACAAAGTCAGGAAAACAATCTAAGTCACCCGTGCACGTGGTGGGTGGGATGGAAGGAGACGGTGTGCACATGGCAGGGGTCAAGGCTCCGGGTGAGAGCCGGCTCTGAGCTGAGGGCTGTGCCTGGTCCTTGGAGCTTGTTGGGCACTGCCTGTTGGCGCTGCTACTGAGGGCACGGAGAACAAAGGGTTAAGGATGTCTGAGTGGGTGAAACCCCGATAATTTGGTAGGCGTTTCCCGGCTCCATCTACCCTGACTCCCAACCCCCATGGGCCACAGGAATCAGCATTTCCATCTCAGCAGGACTGGGTATCAGACAAACTTCCTTGTACCCATCCCCACGGACAGTGGCTAGAATCACATATTTCCCACCGCTCAGGCCCCCAGGTCGTCCATACCCACCTATCCCAGTGCAGGCCGCTAACTCCCCACCCCCATCAACCAATCCTCTTTTCTCTTCCCCATTCCCCATCCCCCTGACCCCCTTTTCCTATAAAATGTAAGTTCCCCCAATTGAATAGAGAACCACATGGATATACTATACACATCTGGACCCCCCTGAGCCATCCCCCCAGCTCTGTGGACCCCAGCCCTGAGACAGCGGACAGCGGACAGCTTGCTTGGCTTCTCTGTTTTCCCTCTGCGGTGGCCAATGGCGCCCCCGGAGGAGAAAACAACAGGAGCTGAGCCATTCCTTCCAGGGTCCATGGCTGCCTTGGCTGCATGTGAGGCCTCAGATGTTCTATCGGCCTCAGTCTTCAGGGTCCAGTGTCATGGTCTCAGCTTCCCTTCCCACCAGTTCAGCCATCTGCAGCAGGAGCTTGGACTCCTGCCCACATGACCTCCATCTCTGCAGTGACTGCTCTGCCTAGAGCAGGAAGTGCTTTCCATGGAGGGGGAGGGCAAGGGAGAGGAAGAGTGGTGACCTATGGGAAAGATCCAGCCGCCCGAACTGCACTCTTCTTTCTCAGCTCCAGAGATCTTCCTGGAGCACCTCCTGTCAGACTCTCACAGAAAGGGAGCACAAGATCTCACACCCACCCCTGTAGGCCTGGAGGGTGGCCAGAAGGAGCCAGGGCCCCTGAGGTGCAGGACTCACAGCCTCCGAATGATAGACGGAAGCCTTTGAGATTTGCAGAGGGAGAAATGGGACTGATACCCCACCCACCTCTGACCTGGGGTGGAAATCAATTTTATTCACATGGTAAATAATGAGGCTGTGCATCTCTCCTTGGGGGCCCCAGAGTCTGGCTCCCAGTGCATTTCTCCCTAAGTCCCCAGTTCCAGTTAAGGGCTCCCCCTCACTAAGTGGAATATTTGGCCAAATTTAAAAGCTGTTGATTGTTGCCCCCAGGCTTTGGCTCCTCCATCGCACAAGTGCTCCTTTCTTAGCTTGCTGTTCTCTCCCAGTAGGAAGTGTGGTCAGCCTACTCATGGCAGCAGACTGTGTTTCATGCCAGTGGTCTCTGTTTACTCCAGCTGTTGTTGACCAGCTTCCCCTGGCAGCTTATGCAGTGCCTTCCAGCACTACATTGACTACTATCTGGGGGCTGGATACCATTCTGGACCTCACAGGGTCTCTCAATGCTGATAGATGGATTTCTGTGGTTTCTTCAGCAACAGAATCTTGCCTCCGGCCTGGGGTGGGTATTCAAGAGCTTTGACAGAATACTGTCTTGTTTTGGGAACCTCATGGCTCACTTTGGTCAACAGCTCAGTGAGGGAAGGAGCTGGTGACTGGGACCGGGAGTTGCCAGACTGATCAATTTTTCACAGGCTTATACTCTCTCCCCTTCTATTCATATCCCCTCTTGCCAGATGACGCCCACTACTTGCTCAATAGCTTACAGTATGCTCACGAGGATTTTATGATTTTGGACTCATTTTGGTTTAGCCTCATGCTTAAGTCATTCCCCTCCCCTCCACCCCTTACCCCTCATTTATAACCTTTCACTTCTTTCTACTGGTCTGCATAGAGTTTACTGTTAGCCTGGTGAAGGACCACATATGAGGGAGAATATGCGGTCTTTGGCTCTCTGTTCTTTTGAGAGATCGCTTAGTAAGATCTGCTCCAAGTCAGACCATTTTTCTCTAAATTTTGATATCTCATTTTTCCTTTCAGCAAAATAGAATTCCATCGTGTAAATATACCATAGTTTTGTTATCCGTTCCTCCATGGATGGGCATTTTAGTTGATTCCAATTCTTGGCTATTATGAATTGAGCTGCTATAAACATAGTTGCACAAATGTCTCTATCCTGAGATGTGACATCTTGTGGGTAGATGCCTAGTAGAGGGATAGCTGGGTCCATTGGCAGCTCTGTGTCCATTCTGTTGAGGAGTCTCCACAGTGCTTTCCAAAGCGGTTGAACAACAGAGAGGCTACTAAAAATAGAATCTAGCTAATTCACAAATGTGTATCTCAGTTAACCTATACTGATCTCATTCTCCGATGGAGATTCTGTTTGTATCTTTCAGAATGCAGTGAGAGAGCTGTGGCTCATCCAACCCTACTAACGAAGTGCAGGCCGATAGTTGACATCCGGGCAAGAGATGAGCCACCCCAGACACCATATGGAACCCCGCAGAGAATGATGGGATGAACAAGGGACCCATAGCCACAGCCAATCAGTCAACCCAGGATAAGCCAGTGAGAAAGACACCAATGATTTTCGACACAACCTAAAGCAGAAGTACAGAGACCCCTAAGTTCTCAATAATAAAGCAGCCTTAATTCTCACCCACCACGACTCAGGGAACTGAGTGGAAGAGGGGGCGGAAAGATTGTGAGAGCCTTGGTGGGGGAGACTATCCAGAGACACGGCCCCCCTCAGTAACAACATACAAATGGAGGTGGAACCGGGCTGAGTCCTAGGCTATCCATGGTCCCCTGCCCCAAGGACTGATCCAGACTACCCACAGAGGAGGATATCCAGCTGAATGGGGATGGGCAAGAGGGCCATTGGGGAACTGGGGATAACAATGCATTGTTTGCCCATTAAATAATGTAACTCATTATGGACAATAAAAAGAATGAGGCTGTGTAGCAAGGGACTGTTTTTAGCTCCTGAGGAGACATAGACTAGGCACCTGAGCAAACTTATTGCCTGTTCATTTACGTACACGTAAGTATGTAAATAACTCATTTGCTTTCTGACTTAATTGACTCAAAGCTTATCACATCTCCTAATCAATGTCCTGACATGTAAAACACTTATTAAAATACTACTTCTTGGGCTGGAGAGATGGCTCAGCAGTTAGGATATTTGCCTGCAAAGCCTAACAACCCTGAATCCGTTCCCCAGTGCCCACATGAGGCCAGATGCACAAAGTGGCGCATGCACCTGGAGTTTGTTTGCAGTGACTAGAATCTCTGGCATGCCCATGCATTTTTCCTCTCTCTCTGTCTCTTTCTGTATCTCTCTGCTTGCAAATAAATAAAAAATACTGCTTCTTGAAGCGTCATGCACTTATTTGCACAGAGAGCAAGGTGAGTGTGGTAGTTTGAATAATGTCCCCCAAAAGAATTAAGGATTTATTAAAATTATTAATTGTCTCCAGGCTTCTGGCTGGAGGAAGTGCCACTTTGGCCTGGCCTCCTGGGGACTGACCCTTTCTAATTTGGATGTAAAATACTAAGGATAGATTTGCAAAAGAAGAGCCAGAACCCTGGTCTGGAGATCTGCATTTTGGGAATCCCAGTGTGTTACAGTGTGTTTGCTTGGTGCTGGTGCTGGGCTTCTGTCTGTGTCTCTGCTTGCTTCTGTGAAAGGGGGCCAGCTTTCCCTTAACTTCTTCCCCTGGATCTGTTCAATAAATTTTCCTCCCCAAATCGTGCATGGTTTGGAGATTCATCCCAGCGGCGTGTGGCTGACTACGACAGTGAGTGTCAGACAGGTGGGACATCCTGACCCCCCAGGAGGCCAGCTGGCAACCGCACGTGTCCCGAGCCCATCAAGAATGTTTCTATATCCATCGACAGCCCATTACCAGGAGCCAGGACCAACCCCACTGTAGTCCTAGGGGTTGCTCTCCTCGAGGAGAGCAGTCAGCGGGGGACATCTTTCTGCTGAGGTGGTAGCATGTCAAGCCCACACAGTGATCGGCTTTGGTGTGCTTTTTGGGGTGGCCGCATGTTTCTCAGTGACACCTGAAACCCCTACAGAGGGAGGCAGGGACAAGCCGCATCAAAAAGGAAGAGTGTAATTGATAACCACCTGGTTGTAACGATGGATGCGAGGCTAGGAAAGGGAGGTTGAACATTTTCAGAGAACCTGGGGCACACAAGAGACTTTACATTTCAGACTTAGATTGGGCCCTGCGAGTCTCAGGGCAGGCAAGTTGAGGGTAAGTGCGTGGTGGGACTCATGTCCACACAGATGAATCTACGCAGGATTCTAAATCCACTTGAACATACGTGCAAGGATCGGGCATTTGACTCCACCTTGGCACACAGGGGCCTCTGCAGGGCCACCTAGGCACCTGTGTGATCAGAGAAGGCCTTGCTTGGGAATGTTTCATGCACAGCCTGTGGAGGACAGTGTGCAAGGTCTCCGTGTGCTCCCAGAGAGGCCCAAGGCGTGCTCCTCCATAGACAGTGAAGTTTTCTTCCCAATACATCACCATGTAGAAAGGGAGATAACTCCACTTCAGACCTTCAGGAACTCAGGATATGCCTGTCTAGTAGTTCTTTTTTTTTTAAAAAAAAATATTTATTCATTTTCAAGGAGAGAGAGAGAGAGAGAGAGAGAGAGAGAGAGAGAGAGAGAGAGAGAAGGTACCAGGGCCACCACCTTGTGGGTCTGATTTATGTGGGTCCTGGGGAATTGAACCCGGGGCCTTAGGCCTTAGGAGGCAAGTGTCTTAACCGCTGAGCCATCTCTCCAGCCCAATTCCTTATTTTGGATGGAAGCCAGAGCCTCATAGATGCTAGGCAAGTGCTGTACTGTGCAAACTCACAAATTTTGTAATTCCTAATGCTATGGTGAATATAGAATTCCAAACCAGATTCCAACATGTGGCCTGCCAAGTGCAACAAAGTTCAGGAAAACCAAAAACTGAAAACCTCACTGCCCCCAAATCTAACAGACAAGCCGCTGTATTTGGAAGTACCATCGTGGTCAAGATATACACTTAAATATTCTCGACTTCACACTGAATAAGCGTTATGCACATCCTATCAGTCAAGTGCTAGCTGTTGGGACAAAATATCTGACAAAAATCAGCTTAAGGAGGAAGAGTTTATTGCGGCTTAGGTCACAGCCCATGGGGACAGGGAAGGCAAGGCAGCAGGAGCGCGAGGCAGCCGGTCGCATTCAGCACAGTGAGGAAAGAGAACAACGAAATACTGTCTGTTCAGTCATCTCTCGCCTTTATGCAGTCCAGGACCCCAGGCCAGCAAATGACGCTGCCTACATCTAGAGTGTCTCTCTCCACCTCAATTAACCTAATCACACAATTCTGTTACTGACAACCAACGTACGCCATCACTCATCTGAAACTAGAAACTCCAATGAAAAGAACAAGAGGGACTTCAGGCTCAGGTTAGACAAATACTAGAAATTCGGGCCCTGCTACCAGTCTAACCCATGAACACAGTCGACGGCGTATGACAGACAGGCCTATGGACGCATCACCAAATTCTAAAGAGAGAGGGGTCCCCAGAGGCCAGAACCAGAGAACCACAGCCAATGAAACAGACATCAGGCCAGGGAGTGGCACAGGGAGCCTGGGGTAGGCACTGGCGTCTCCCCAGTGTGAGTGCAGATACAACTGGCCATGAGCAGAGAGCAGGCCTGCGCACCAGGGAGGGCCAGAAAAGCCTTCCTCCTCACACTCCTATGGAAACTGGGGTGCCTCTCATTATAAATGGAAGCCTGAGTGTGCCTCTCACAAAAAGGCCATGCCCCACTGGAATGAAATAGCCTCCCATGAAGCTGTGGGTCCAACCATGCAAGTCTCATAAGAAACACTGTAACCCCCACAGGAAGCAACACGTAAAGAAAAAGTATCAGCAAGATTCGAACTAGTAGACCAACTCAAGAGTTAGCACCGGACGCAGGGGATGGGGTGATCCATTCCATAGCATCGGAAATTAATGAGCCGAAGACAACACACAAAGCTGATGCGCTAAAAACTAGAAAAATCGGACAGCTCTGGAATTACCAGGAGCAAGAGAGAGAAAACACACAGCACCAGTGTGGAAGGCAGCTTTCTCGTTGCTGCGACCAAGAACCCAACCGAAAGCAGCTTGTTAGGAGGAATGGGTTTATTTTGGCTTAGGGGCTCAGGGGGAAGCTCCATGATGGCAGGGGAAATGATGCATGGGCAGAGGCTGGACATCACCTCCTGCCAACAGCAGGTGGACAACAGCAGCAGGAGAGTGTGCCAAACACTGGCAAGGGGAAGCTGGCTTAGCCCCCATAAGCCGGCCCCCAACATCACACCAACAAGGTTCCAATACCCAAACTGCCATCAGCTGGGGATCGAGCATTCAGAACACATTCGCTTGTGGGGAACACCTGGATCAAACCATCGCAATCAGCAACAAAGAAGGGATGCAGCAGGGTACGGATGAGATCGATGAAGAGGTAACACTATGGGCAACTGAAACTAAACCAGATGACATATGTGAACGAACTGTCTTGTCTGTCTGTCTGTCTGTCTGTCTATCTTATCTATCTATCTATCTATCTATCTATCTATCTATCTATCTATCTATCTATCATCTATCTATCTATCTATCTATCATGTATCTATCTATCTATATTTATGTATCTATCTATCATCTGTCTATCTATCAATCATCTATCTATCTATCATCTATCATCTGTCTATCTATCTATCAATCTATCAATCATCTATCTATCTATCTATCTATCATCTATCTATCTATCTATCATCTATCTATCTATATTTATGTATCTATCTATCATCTGTCTATCAGTCTATCAATCATCTATCTATCTATCATCTATCATCTGTCTATCTATCAATCTATCAATCATCTATCTATCTATCATCTATCTATCTATCATCTATCTATCTATATTTATGTATCTATCTATCATCTGTCTATCTATCAATCTATCAATCATCTATCTATCTATCTATCTGTCTATCTATCTATCTATTTATCATCTATCTATCTATCTATCTATCTACTATCTACCCACCTATCTATCATGTATTCAATTTTGGCTTTTCGAGACAGAGCCTCATGTAGTCCAGACTACTCAGACTCACTCTCTAGTCCAGGCTGGCCTTGAGCTCCTGATCCTTCTGCCTCCATTTCCCAAGTGCTGGAATTGCAGTCATGCAACATCATGCCTAGTCGAGTGAACCCCTCCGAGCAAAAGAACACGAGATTTCAAGGATTAAGCGGAGAGGAAAGCATCTGCTCTGACTGTCACCAAACAGGAACTCATGGTCCAAGCTCAGCTCCTTGAAGGGCTGGCTTCCCGTAGAACTCTTCTCAGATCCAAGCTCAAGGTCACACTAATGTGTCCGCACTTGCCAGCAACAAGCAATTACAACCCAATCTCAAGTAATTAGAATGACTCAAAGCTGAGCGGAGAATGGAGGATGGTGACCAGAGGCCAGGGGCGGGTGTGGAGCAGTGACGGACCGACAGGACTGAGCCCTGCTGCCGCACAACAGCGGGAGGCCACAGAGCTTTGCAGAAGGCTATACGAGAAGAAGCTGAGGTTTTTGCCACGAAGAAGTGACAAATATTTGAGGAGAGATATCGTATATGTATGACTTAAACATAATGCCATGTGTATGTGTCAAAGTACCACATAGTATCCCATAATTACAAACAAGTCTAGTGTTTACCCATTGGTAAGAGAAAGAGTTAATTTAACAAAAAGAGAAAAATTCAAATTAATTTTAAAATTACATAAACCTACTTTCAAGTCATATCGTGGAGGCTCCATATGGAACCCCGCAGAGAAGGATGGGATGAACAAGGGACTCACAGCCACAGCCATTCAATCAACACAGGATAAGCCAGTGAGACAGAAACCAACAGTTTTCGACACAAAGACCCCTAAGCTCACAACATTAAAGCAGCCTTAATACTCACCCACCATGATTCAGGGAACTGAGCGGAAGAGGGGACAGAAAGATTGTGAGAGCCGTGGTGGGGGAGACTATCCAGAGGCATGGCCCCCCTCAGTAACAACAAACTTGGGCCAGGAGGACCGGGCTGAGTACTAGGCTATCCAGGGTCCCCTGCCACAAGGACTGACCCAGATGACCCACGGAGGAGGAGGATATCCAGCTGATTGGGGATGGGGATGGGGGGCACTGGGGAATTGGGGATAACAACTCAATGTTGGCCCACTGAATAATGTAACTCATTATGGACAATAAATATATATTTAAAAAAAGAACAAAATATTTAAATCACTTTATGGCAAAAAATAAGATAAAATAAAATAAAACCTCGCTGAACCACAAAGGACCACTCCAAACACAGTGACAGGTTGACTGCCCAAACTAAGCTATACATGAATGGGAATTTCAATAAGCAGATTCAGCCGATATGTTTCCATGAACTTGACATGTTCATCTGAAACATGTCCACCATTTTGCAGAATGGGGGAAGAACGCACCTCACCCCTTGTCAAGAGGTCACAAGATGAACCAAACCTTCACCCTCTTCTGCACACTGCAGTGTGCGGCGCTGGATGTACAATGCTGAACAAGACAAGCCAGGCGCAGGTGGATACCATGGCCTTGACACAGCTGAGGGCACTTCCTGCAACCTGAGACTGTGTGGCCAGAACCCTGCTAGTCTTAGGATGGGCGGTGGCCCCTCCAGCTTCCCGTCCCCTTCCTAGAGGAGGAGGACCAGGAGGTGTGTGCAGGCCCCAGCATCAGGTCTGCACAAAGAGGGAGACTGGGCCCCTAAGCTACAGAACACTGCCCTGCCTCAGGGTCTCATTAGGTCAGCAGGCTCCCACAATCCTGAAAACTCCAAAGCCCCTAGGCAGGCCACAAGATAAGAAGCAGATCAAAGCCTAACTTATTCTAACTGCAAATAACAAGAAGGTTTTATTTCCTCTGCTAACCATTCTCTCACAGACCCAGCCTGGC
>PVHP010044439.1:0-14077 GCA_004024765.1 Zapus hudsonius
CCCTCCCAGCCTCCAGGCTTCAAGTCTGCATTCAGCCCTTCCCCAGCATCTCTAACTCTTTTTCTGCCTCTTGTGTTCCAGTCTGTTCTCTGTCTCTATTTTCCTCATTGTTGGTTCACTTCCAGGCCTTGGGGACTCATGGGGTCTGTTTCTTTGTGAATCTTTATGTCTCTGTCTCTCACCATCCCCTGCCCACCATACACATATCTTCCCTGCTGAATCCTGGTCTCTTTCCCTCTCCTCCCTGCTGTTCCCTAGAAGGCAGCTGGGCTCTGGGCAAAGCTCCCCTGTTGTCCAGGCTCCAGGCACCTGTCTAGTCTAGCCCAGGCAGAGATGAAGCCACCAGGAGCCCTGTGTGTGGTGAGAGGCCTTTGGGGCCAGGGAGGGAGGCTTGATGTTCCAAGCACAGGCTCCAGGGTATTTGCTTTTGAGGGGGTCCCTGGCTCCTTCCACAGTGTGGTATTTCCTCCTCCCTCCCAAGGTTTACTCCCAGCCTCTGCTGTGCCAGTGCCCTCCACACTGCAGGCAGGGCTGAGCTAATAGAACGAAGCCCAGAAGAATAGACTTGATTGCAGAGTATGGGTCTGCCCTTTGATTCACCCCTGTTCTCTGCACCTTCTGGGCTCACCCTGTGTGCTCTGTCATCTTCAGAAAAGGATGGATAAAGAAACGCCTGGGGTATTAATGAGACACACCTTTGGATATGTCTGTGTGGGCGCATCCAGAGAGGTTTAGCTGTGGAGGGAAGACCGATCCACTCTGAGGGTGGTGGGCATCATCCCATGCCCTGGAGTCCCACACACACAGAATAAAAATGAGACAAGAGCAAAAGTCAGTTGAGCTTGGCATTCTTCTGTTTTCTCTGCTTCCTGGAGTGAGTACTTCCACAACTGGTTGTTGTCAGATCTGTCTCCCTTCCCAGCTGTGGTCTGTTCCATGCAGATCCTCATTGGATCCTCCCTAGGGCCCAGCCAGGGCTGGAGCAGAGGTGTGGAGGTGACTTCTCCTTTGGGAACTTCCACAGAGAGCATCCTCCCGGTCTACATTCCAAAGACGACCTGCAGCTCAGGGAGTAGATGTCACTGTCAACTGCTATTCAATCATCGAAGATTTGCACAACCCAGTGTCTGGTGACCTCAGGTCCCCATCAGAGACATGATGCCTCCAGATCCCAGCCCTGAGCCTCACCCTGCACACAGCCTGCCTTTGCCCTGAGCTTAATTTGTACAAAATACTGTTTGTCTAAAGAAATGCATGAGCCAGCACTAGGTCAGTTGAGATGCTCTGGCCGGAAGAGAGACAAGTGCCCTGGATGACAAAGACCTTGCTTATCCTGGAGCCTTCCTTCCTGCCCATTGCCACACCCAATCTTCTCTTCCCTTCCCTATAAAAACCACCTTGTGTACCTGAGTTCTCCAAGATGTTGTTTTGTTTATAATATTTTATTATCTATTTATTTGTGTGTGTATGTGTGTTGCATGCCAGGGACTATTACCACTATAAACACCAGACACACTACATTTATTTTTTGCATTTGGTTTATATGGGTGGCTTGGGAATTGAACCCAGGACAGTGGGCTTTGCAAGAAAGTGCCTTTAACCACTGAAATATCTTCTCAGCCCCAAATTATTATTTTGAGGGCAATGGGCTCCTCATCTTCTCAGACCTGGCCCTGGTATAACCCCGATTTCCTTATCAACTTTCATGTCCTGGGCATTGGTGAAGATAAATCAATGCCTGTAACTGAAGAGAGGCATTGATGAGTTGAATGGGACAGACAGACAGGCAACAGATGAGTGGCCCATCACCCTGGCAACTTCTTTCCTGTGTCTACCCCCAGCGGGGTCACACATTCACACCTCATTGCCAGGTGTCACCATTGAGTCTTCTTGCCCTACAAAAGGATACATGTACTCTGGCTGCCCAGCCTGCCCTCTGTTCTTGGAACCATCTCTTGGGTGGGAACATTCCTGGACCTGCCTGATTTCCCCAAACCCCATCTATATTATCCTGTGGGATTTACTATTCACCTCCAGGCTCCTCCTCTTGGGTTTCCACGTCAGGACCCAGGGTGGTGGGCTCTGCCTCTTAGTATGAAGCCCAGAGAGGAACCTCGAGACAGTACTGCTGGCTCTGGAACCCACTTGTGTTAGAGGAGGAGGTGAGGACACAAAGCATAGCTTATTTCTAAAGCAAGAAGCTAAGTGAAAAGGGAGAAGGAAAGAGAGAAAATGAGAGTGTGGGAACTTGGAGCCATCTAGTTCCCATCCCAGTGACCCTGGGACCCAGTGATGCTCCCGTACCTCCCAGAAGTGGTTACAAGAGACAACACATGTCATGGTTTGTGTGGTGGTTAATCTGGACTTCAATATGATTGGATCTAAAATCACCATGGAAACAAACATCTGGGCATGTCTGTGAAGGAGTTTCTAGATAAGATGAATCATGATGCTAAGACCTGCATTATCTATGGGTGGAACCAGTCTATAGGCTGAGGTCCTGGGCTGAATGTAAAGGAGAAAATAGCATTCATCGCTGTCTGCTTCCAACTGTGGCTACAATGTGACTAGCCTCCTCGTACTTCTGCCACCACATCTTCCCAGTCATATTGGGCAGTATTCCCTAGAACTATAAGCCAAAGTAAAACCTTCCTTCCTGATAGGAAACAAGGTAGCTCTGGCCTTGAGAAAGCTCAGAGCTCTCAAATTGCTCTGGCCTGGAACTCCCTGTCCCACTCAGTGGTTACTTCCCACACTGAGCTGTTGATAAAGGGAACCACGAGGTCCCCAAAACAAGACAGGCTTATGTTGAAGCTCTTGAATACCCACCCCAGGCAAAAGGTAAGACCCTATTGCTGAAGATACCACAGAGTGACATCACACAACACCGAGAGACCTGCTTGATCCAGAATGGTAAACACCCCCGAGATGGTAGCATGTGTGGTGCTGGAAGGTGTTACATGAGCTGTCAGGGGAAATTGACCAGTGATCTTTGGAGAGCAGAGTCATTGATAGACAACATTGACTGATATAACTAGAATGCTGAGCACACTGATAAACGGCAGAGAGCAGCAAGTCAAGAAGTGCTCATCTGTGCAATAGTGGTGCTAAACCTAGGTGAGTAATCAACAGCTTGCTGATTAGCTAAGAGCTCAGCGACAAGGAACCCTTAACTGGAACAGGGATCCATGAAAAACTCTTATAGGGACCAAGAACGAGGGATCCAAGGAGAAACTCCCACTAGCCAGAGATCTATAGAGAGGCTACACCCATTAGAATCTTGCCAAATTAACAAAGTTTGTCTTATTTAACCTATACTGATCTCACTCTCCATTGGAGATTCTGTTTGTATTTTTCAGAAGGCAGAGAGAACCTTGGACAATCCAATTCCACAAACAGGACCTGAGATGATGCCTGGCACCCAGGCAGGAGATGAACCACCCTAATTTATGATGAGGAGGGCCCCCAGAGGGTTGGGGACAGGGAGGAGGGAAATGGGGGTACCATCACAAGACTTGCTCATACAATGTATCTAATTATTGACAATAAATTTGTTAATAAAATATTCTTGGGCTGGAGAGATGGCTCAGAGGTTAAGGCACTTGTCTCCAGTGCCTAAGGCCCTGGATTCAATTCCCCTGGACCCACATAAGCCAGACCCACAAGGTGGTGGCCCTGGCGCTCTCTCTCTCTCTCTCTCTCTCTCTCTCTCTCTCTCTCTCTCTCTCTCTCCTTGAAAATGAATAAAGTATTTAAAAAATATTCTTGTCAAAAAAAAAGCAAAACCCTTCCTTCCTTAAGTTGATATTTGTTTGGTATTTGGTCATAGGAAACAGACTGGTCCCAAACTCTTCCATGACTGAAGATGAGGTAACATTCCTTGCGCATTTCTGAATGTAACATGAGACCATGGTTTCTAAGGGCTGTAGTCATATAGGGCCTAAGCTCCCATAATGCCACATGGGGGCTTCCGTCCCTTGTTCCCTGCTGTCTGTGTAGAAAGCAAGGCATTTTTTCATCTTGACCTTTAACCCTCAATCCATGAGCAGAGCTGGGTCTGGAAGGACGTTTGTAGGATGGATCCTGGTCTGGGACTGAAACGTGACTCCACAGCCTCATCACAGATTTGCAGGATCCAGCACCTTCCAGGCTGGAGTCCTAGGAGGCTGGTGGGGACAAGGCTGCTGGGCCTCCAGCTGAGAGTGCTTATCACAATGCACCTGCTGCTCTGGGGGATCAGCTGCAAGCTGCAGACTCCCACACCCCTCCAGACAGCCCTGGCGGCAGCTAAGGGGTCGCTCCTCAGGAAGCAAAGAGAGTGAAATGACTTCTCCCCACATCTCCTTGTTGCATCTAGCACTTGGGTGCAGGGATGCCTCAGGCTGGCTGAATCTAATAATGGAACTGTCATGGTCAGCCTGGCCCTGGGAGGTGAGCCTTAAGCATTCAGGACATGGTAGTACAGATAGCTTCCCACAGGGCCACCTCAAATCACAGTGCCTCCGTGAGCAATTTTAGACTCTGCACTGCACTGTGAGCCCCCACCCCACCTCCCTATGCTCAGCAGAGCCTGTCACTTTGCTTCTCCCTCCTCTTCTTCCCCCAGCCCCTCCCACAGCTCTCCAAAGACCAGCTAGGTCTGGGCTTAGATTCCTGTGTGGCACTTGACTGTGACAACAGGGACAATCATGATGCCGTGGAACGCAGGATTGGCTCTTGTTTTCCCTGGGCCCATTTTGTATCAATGCAGGAAAGGGAATTTGTCATCTTGTGCAACTAAGGAAGTTCATGGGAGGTGTTCTGATGAGGTTGTCAGGAACCCATCATGTTCCATCACTTGGTTATGCTTTCCTCTGGGTGGGCTTCCCTCCCAGAAAATCCCGCTCTTTCTTGAGCCCCCTCCCCCCTGAAACTCCTATAGGAAAGAGCGCTTTTCCTGCCCAGTAATTCTAAGAAAGTCTTAGAATGAAGTCTCAATGGCCTGGCCAGTTCACATGTCCACTCCTGAAATGTGAGGGTGGGACTACCCATGCTGAAATCAAGTGGGTACCTCAGACATGATAGTGCCATGACCCCTGGGAGAGGGGGCAGATAAAGGTCATGTGGTCCCTTCATGAAGGGGCAGTTCCAGTTTACTTAGTCTATCTAATTTATCTACTCCTCTGGGGAGACACTATTATTATTTCCATTATATTGATAAAGAACTCATGGCAAAGAAAAGTTTCATAATGTTTTCAAACTTGCTAGTGGAGTGCTGAGATTTGAACCTGTGACATCTGACTGACTCTAGGGTAAGTCCTGTGACATCAGAGCCCTGTTGAACCCCGGGACACTGAGCAGGTGTAAGGAATTCTTAAAGCACTGTTCAAACCACTGTGGTGGCACACACCTTAATGACGCTGGCGAAGCAGAGGCAGGGAATCCCAGGGGCTCGCCAGCCAGCCAGTCTAGACAAATTGGTGAGCTCCCGGGTTGGCAAGAGACCCTGTCTCAAAGAAAAAAATGAAGAGTGACTGAAAAAAAATACTCAATGTTGACCTCTGACCCCATGTGTGAACACAGGTGTGTTCACACACCTGTGGCCAGGGAGTGGAGTACCACCGTACAGGGGGGGGGGGGTCCTAAGTGCTTCTGGTGGCCCTCATTCCTTTCCCCTTCTTGGTCATGGCAGGGTGAACGTCTTGCCAGAATCTCTTGCAAGGGAGGGCTGGTGCTGATCCTGGTCAGTTTTCGGGGGCGAGTGCCAGCTCTGATTCAGAGCCCTGACTGCTGTGAGAGTCCCAGAGGTCTCTGTCCATCTCCCAAGTTGTCTGGCAAGGTGCCAGGCAGTGGTCACACCATTTCCTGGGTCTCTAAGTGGAGACCACATGGGGCAGAACTTCAGTCGAGCTTGGGGGACACAAAGTCTAAATGAGAAACATGCTGATGCTGAGAGCCAGCCTTGCTGTCTGCCACAGTGATAGTAACGAGGGACCCTGGGTGTCACCGGGTGCACCAGGAACTTCCTGCTCCAGCTCCCAGAATACCAGCCCTGAGTCACGTAGGGACAGGAGGAATATGACCACCCTGCCAGTCAAATGAGGAGCCAGAGCTAGCTTTCACGTAGGGTCCCATCCTGCCTCATGACTCTGCCTTTGAATTCATGGCTCCTGAAGCTTCTGGGGAAGGTAGCTGTTGCAGTCAGCTTTCTAGTTGCTGCACAGAAAGAACCCAAACAAAAGCAGCTTGTGGAGGAATGGGTTTATTTGGCTTACAGACTTGAGGAGAGACTCCATCCTGGCAGGGAAAACGATGGCATGAGCAGAGGGGTGGACATCACCTCTGCCGCAGCACTGCAAACAGCGGCAGGAAGGTGTGCCAAATACTGGCAAGGGGAAGCTGGCTTATAACCCCCATAAGCCCGCCCCCAACAACACAGCTCCAGAGAGGTTGTAAAATCCAAACTGCTATCAGCTGAGGATCGATTACCCAGAACACATTCATTTGTTTGTGGGGGATACCTGGGTCAAACCATGACAGTAGCCGTGCTCACTCAGAGACACAAACACTTCTTAGGGTGAGAAAAATGCAAGGTGTGCCTGCTGTCATATTGAATACAGGATCCAAGCCTGGCCCCACAGCATCTGTCAGAAATCACCTCCCTCAGCATTCATACCTCATTCCTGGGGACTCGAGCCCTCGCCCAGTCTTGGCCCTCTTTGGCCTTCCTGTCACATCAGAGAAAGGTGGGCATCAAGCTGTCCATCAGCAGAGGAGGAGGAGGCATCTTCTCTGGCTGTGTTCTGCTTTGGCCCTTTCAGAGGGGATTTTCACTGTGATTATCACATGCAGCCTCCCCATGCAGAATGGGAGGTTACCTACAGCACCTGCCTGACTCATACGTGTAAGAAACTGACTGAAGAATTCCTTAAGCAGGGTGAGTCAATGAGAAGAAAACTAGCCGCTTCACAGTGTGGGCGGCTCGGAACTCCAAGCTGAGCAATGATCAATGGAGCTCAGGCCCAGACAGTGAGCGCTGAGTATTTCTACGTCTCCCAGCATCCCTGGCAGCTCATGTGTCACCATGGCCAATGGATGGTGATCAGGGTAACTTGAATCATTTCCAGCCCGAGGCCCTGTCAGGTGGGTGTGGCACCTTCCCCTGCACTGATGACCCGGATGAGATAGACACACTGCCTACCTTGAGCACTTCTGGTCCCAGGAATGTAGGAGGCAGAGAGAGGCCCATAGAAACAGATGCACTGTGTGGGGACAGATGAAGGAGAGGATGACATTTCTATTGAAGTTTCCAACATCTCACTAGGCAGCTGTGAAGCCCCCTTTATCCAGAGGTGGCTTGATTCCAGCCTGCACCAAGGGCCACGAGAGCTGCCCCGGAGGGTGCTGTGCTCCTGCTGGGGAGACTTGTGTCTCCCAAGTTTACCTCTCACGCCACAGGCCTTAGGAACAGGGATCCTACTCATGAAGGCTTCTGCAAAAGCAAAGTCTGTCATTCCAGTGAGGCAGGCGATCATTTGTCCCCTTCTGTGGACCCTACTTGTGGAATCTGAGCACGCTGCGCCCAGCCCCAGATCATAGGGGGTTTTCCCTGCATTTTCTTCTAGAAGTGTCATTGTTTTCTGTCGTTCATGTCTGCTCATTCCACACTTGGCGTCACACAAGTGTGAGGAGTCTTTCCTGTGAGTGTGGCTGCTCAGGCGCTGCTGGTGAATCAGCCAATGTCTGTCCCTTCGGTGAGTCACTTCTGTAGAGCCTGAGTGTCAAAGTGAAGATGGATTGCTCACTCATATTTCTGTACCTTCAAATGTCATTGTCTTGTTGTCAAATGGTGTTGTGATTTGTGTTTTATTCCTCAAATGCGACACTAAACTCACAGGAAAATGATAATCTCCTTATGTTCCCTAGCCATGTTTTACCTGTTGTTCCTTTTTTTCCCCTAAAGCTCCAAGACAACTTTGTAAAAATAATATTATTTTTTTTCTAGTTGAATAACTCCCTTGCCTTAGCCTATGTTGCTGTCTGCAAATGCTTATGGCTGAGCAACTTATTAAGAAATGAGGTCAACTGGGGCTTGTGTGTAGAAGCGGAAGTTCAAGTTTGGGTGATTGCATCTGATACGGGTTGCTGATACTTAATATTCGTAAGCAACATGGGGAGAGAGAGAGTTTTGGAATCCTCCCTTCCCCCTCCTCCTACTCCGAGTTCTTGTCCTCTAATGCCAAAGAATTGTACACAGGGACAGAATTAAATTTTAATTACACATTTATTCTAATTTAGTAAATTAGGGAAAAGGGGAGTTGGATGGGGAAATTTCCCAGTCACCATGTGGGAAGTTACAGAGTTTTCCCGCTACCAGTGTGGGGAGAATTCGTGTCAGAGAGTTAACAAAATTTATAGTATTTAGTTAAATAAACAGCCCAAGAAAAGATAACAGAAAGCTCCCTTTATGAGAAAGAGAGATCCATGAGAGAAAAAGCCTGGAGCCTGCCCCCCTACACCAGCCATCAGCTGGGGTTGGGGTATAGGCCTTACCTCACTGAGGCCTGGGTCAGCAGTCCTTCTACTCCATTGCCATGTGGGGGAAGAGGCCAGCTTCCTCTCAGGAAGCTAGTTTTAAGTCCTCCCCAGGTGAGTTAAAGGGACAGCTGATTGGTTCATATCTGACCAATCAGTTTTAGCACCTAGGTTGTAGTTCTAACTAGACACCTCCCATTCAAGGGGAGGGGCTGAAAGGGGAGGGGTGGTCCCTGCAGACATCTGACCATCACACATCTGGCAAGGGCCTTAAGCTATGTCAAAACATGGTGGCTGGTGTCACAGCTAGGGGCACAAATGAGAGTGGTGACAGGTACATGCAAAAAGGTCAAAACAGTAGAGTAAGCTTGCTTTGTAACAGCCTGCTTGCTCAGTAATAATCCAGTCCTGAGAGACACAACTCACTCCCAGGAGACATGCGCAATCTTGAGAGAACTAACCTAGTGTCATGGTTTGATCCAGGTGTCCCCCACAAACAAACGAATGTGTTCTCAGTGATCAATGCTTAGCTGATGGCAGTTCTGGAATTAAAACCTCGCTACAGCTGTTGTCAGGGGCGGGCTTATGGGGGTTATAAACCAGCTTCCCCTTGCCAGTATTTGGCACACCTTCCTGCCACTGTTTGCAGTGCTGCGGTGGAGGTGATGTCCACCCCTCTGCTCATGCCATCGTTTTCCCTGCCAGGATGGAGTCTCCCCTCGAGTCCATAAGCCAAATAAACCTGTTCCTCCACAAGCTGCTTTTGTTTGGGTTCTTAATTCGCAGCAACTAGAAAGCTGACTGCAACACCCAGTCTCTTGATAAAGACATTAATCCCTCCTGGGAGCATCACACCCTTGTACGGATCACCTTCTACTAGGCTCACCCTTAAAGGTCCCGCCACCTCTCAAAATATTGGAGGGACCATCTTCTAACAAGTGAGCCTGGCAGGTCTCTCTTAGGTCAACCAGTTCATTGCACATTTGTGGCAAAGTTGGGGGCCTGAGACGAAAGAGGGATTGGTTATTGATGTCCAACATGGGAATAAAGTTGAGGAATTCAGCTCAAGTAAGAATGGATGGAAAAGCAAGAGAGGGGGACACCTGACATTCCCCTCCCAAGGCTACCACAGGTGAGCGTGCAAGGTGCCTCAAGGGCACATACATGTGCATATACCACATGCTACACACACATTATATGCATACATGCACAAAAATTAATTTTTAAATTTGAGGCAGTGTAGGGTGACTGAACCCTGAAAGTGAAAAGCAGGAATGTCCTTGGCCTGACCTTGCAGTCTCCACTTTGCTAGGGATCAGAGAAGATTCTGGATCCTCCTTATGTCTTACCTAAAGAAGTTCCCTAGATCTGCTTTTCCATAAACAACCTGAGCCCCTCCCTGGTAAGGAGCATTCCTGGAAGGTTTAAGTCTGGTCCTGACAATGTGGTTGGTCAAGCTTAAGACCCCAGAACTTCCTGAGCCAGCCTAGCCCAAACTAATCAGCTGTCTGTCTCTGACTCTCCTAAGGTGGAAGATAGGGTCCACCACCATTAAGGCTATAACTATGCCTACCAGGAGAGGACATGTCCCTTTGCCCGTCAGCTCATCTCATCTGAACCTCCAGGATCTGGTGAGAAACCCTGACCCTTCCTCTCTACTCCCTCCTGCCCTCCACACGCAGGAGCTCTCTACGCTTTCTCCTCTTTCCTTCTCTTAAACTAATAAATCTAAGAAAGTCTTTCTAAACCTTACCCTCGAGTCTATGGATTTGAATTCTTTAAATCCCTAAGATCAGGGTACTCTAATTTTGTTGGTGTGTTATTATATGGGTGGATTGGCAAGGAACTCCCAAATGCCCATTTCATATTCACAGGTGCCAAAGGTGAAGTACCCACCTCTGCCACTGCTATCCTCAGAGCCCTGCCCAGCATTGAGGAACCATTGCTGATTAGGTCACCAGGGGCTGAGCCACCGATCTGGCCATAGTTCCTAGGGCTCAGAGCCTTTCTCTTCCACTTCCTGCCCCCCCCCATCTTCCTGCCTCCTCCAGGCAAGCAGCTGGGGTGACCTGGGCCAGAGGCTGCCCTGCAGACTGGCCCTTCTGCTTCTCCTCCTCCCCTAGTGTCTTCCATTAGCATCAGCCAAAGGGGACACACGAGTGCACACACGGAGGCTGAGTGACCAGAGACAGAGCAGAAGGCCATGTGTGAATGAGAAAGGGACATCTTTAGAAGATGTAGCAAATCTTTAAAATTCTGTCAACAAGATATTGTCACAGCAGTGACCTTGTCTTCATGCCTCAGTTTCCTCTCTGATAACTGAGGAGGGTAACATACCCTATATGGTTGCTGGGAGGGTTAAGCGAGGTGCACAAAGTCAGTTCTCGATAAACGTAATCTTTACTTAGAGACCTTTACCTTATGGCTTCCAGAACATTCCATCAGACTCAGTTGGAAAGTTCAGAGGCAAATTGGCAGCAATTTTCTGCCTCACACTGAGCCACATGCAGGATCTGGAGACCTGAACTGGGAGGGACAACCAGAGGAAAATCCAGTCACTGGTCTGGCCCTGATGGCTGGTCTTTCATGGCTCCAATGGGAACACAAGCCCAGTGGCTGGGTCGAGGCCTAGTGAGGACCGAGCAGAAGCTATGGACAGGGTGATCCATTCCTGCTGGGACTCAAATACCAAGAGGCTCTGGTTTTATTCCCAGAGCCAAGGTTCAGAGCTCACAGCCCAGCCACCAAGTGATCCTGGGCAGGCATGCGAGCAATTTGGCAGCCCACCAGCTCCTCCAAAGTTGTGCTGTCTGTCCTTTCAGTCCCTGGGGTAGAGCCCAGGAGGAGGGACAGGGATGAACAGGACACGAGTCCAGGACAGAGCCTGGCAGCACCCGTCTCCTGGACCTCCACACAGATGGGCTGAAGGGTCAGAGCCAGCTGCTCTGAGGGTAGAGGGGCATTGTGGGTGCAGCCCAGGCCTGGCAGAGATGGTGGGTCTGGGGAGCTAGGACAGGATGTGAGGAACACTGTGGCAGGTCAGACTACCCAGAGAGGTGGTTAGAGACTGATCCCCTGGCCATCTCCCTGGAGCTGGGTTCCAGGGTCTAGGAGGATGGTGAGAAGCCCCTCCTCCACGCTGCTGCTGCAGTTGCTGACTGAGCACCGAGGATCCCAAGGCATCATCTCTGGACCGCAGCAGGTGGGAACCTAGCAAGTAACTGGTGGGGGCTGGAACTGAAGGGTGCTGAGTGGACCAAGGGTCACGCTGGTGACAGTGAAGGTGGAGAGGCATATCGATCCCTCTCTGGGCCTCAGTTTCCCAGAACTAAGTCAAGGATGACATCAGCCCTCTTTGAGGCAAGGATTAAGTCAGTGCAAGCACGTGACTTTAGACTGGCCCCAGAATCTGAGTCCATCCAGATACCTGTCAAAACCCTCCCAATCTGTGACAGCCTTGCTGCTCTGTCCTGTTTGGGAACAACAGGATATAGCACAGTCTGAGATCCT
Organism: Zapus hudsonius; assembly: GCA_004024765.1. Lineage (NCBI taxonomy): Eukaryota > Metazoa > Chordata > Mammalia > Rodentia > Dipodidae > Zapus > Zapus hudsonius. The sequence continues at coordinate 12,025 of PVHP010044439.1, forward strand.
CTAGGAAGGTACAAATATGGCCCAGCCTGCCCACTTGAGGCAGTATCTGGAAAATAAACGGGTTTCCTAATGATAAACGTATGCTTGGTAAGTACTGTTTCAACAGAATTACCAGTCTTTTGCCACCAGAGGGGACGGCACACAGCAGACATCTGGGAAGGTGTTCATTGCCGCAGTTACTTAGACCATCCCCAGGCTCCAGGCACACATGATCAGTCAGCAGGAACCTCCAAATCCAATCAGAGCTTCCTGCTGGATCTGCAAGGGTGCAGAAGCAGTGTGTGTTGGGGGGGGGACCCTATGCTGGGCACCCCCACCCAGGGGAGTTTGGATGCTCCTGTGTTTCTCTGAATGTCCAGTGCAGTCAGTGCCATTGGGAACACAGGGCTCACTCCAACACCCCTCAGTGAAGGTTATGAAACCAGGTGACCTCTCAGGAGGTATTTGTGTTCAGGGTGATCACCATCAGTGTGAGGGTGATGATGATCACAGGATGGTGGATGTGTCATGGTGATGAGAGTGATTGTTGTACTTACCTTCTCATTGCTAGGACAAAACACTGGACCAAAAGCAGCTGAGGGGAGCAAAAGGTTTATTTTGACTTATAGTCTCCAGGGAAAGCTTCATGATTGCAGGGAAAGCAGGGCTTGAGCAGAGGCTGGACATCACTCCTTGCCACATCAGGTGGAAGACAACAGCAAGAGAGTGAGCCCAATGGTGACGAGGGGGAAGCTGGCCTGAAACACCCTATGGAAGTTTAAACAAATGTCCCCAATAGCTTCAGGATTTTTTTAAGCTTGTAATTTGTCTCCAACCTCCTGGCTACAGGGGGTGGCACCCTGGCCTGATTCTGGGTCCTTCCTTAAAGTGTTTCTGGGTGTTGGTCTGGAATTCCAGATACCTATATATCTATATCTATATCTATATCTATATCTATATCTATATCTATATCTATATCTATATCTATATCTATATCTATATCTATATCTATATCTATCTATCTATCTATCTATCTATATATATATATATATATATATATATATATATATAGAGAGAGAGAGAGAGAGAGAGAGAGAGCAGTCTGAACTCAAGCCTAGAGTTCCTGTGGCTTGCCTGTAGAGTGTGCTTACTTGCTTTTTGAGTTGCTGATGGCAGGTTTCTCTCTCTGCTTGGACCTGTGAAAGGGGTCCAGCCTCTTTCTCCATTATGAAACTTACTCTGTGCCCAGGATTTCACCTGTCTTCAGGTTATTTCACCTGGTTATAATTAATTAATGTAATTTTCTCTGTTAAATGCCCTCATTTGAATTCTGGACTGCTCTCTGAGCTGCCTGGGCCCCTCATGGTTACACCTGAGCAGGTGCACAGAGCTCTCTGAATCTGGGTCCTGGAGGGCATAGTGTTCAGAGGCCTGGGAGAGCGCCAGTGACTTCACCTCCCAACAGCTGTGTGACCCCCGCCTGCAGCCTCCCCTTTCGGGGCCTCCTTCCTGTGTGAGCAGCAAAGCCTGCCCAGGGCCACTTTGAAGATGACCTGGAGCAAGTGTCACTTGACTTTTCTGACAGGGCAAAGACAGGACTCCATCCAAGTCCAGCGTGCTGACCGGTGAGGTTATTGAGTTTCCTAGCAGGAACGTGGGCATGTGAGAGCAGCGGCACCCACAGCATGGAGACCCTGAGGAAGAGCTGCAATGCTGCAGAGCCCCTGGGCTACCTGCAGCCAATGACACTGCCCAAGAGCCCCGCCCCTGCTCCTGTCTCGAATAAGAGGAGCTCATAAGGATTCGTGCATCCACCCGCCCTTGAACCCCCTAAACTGGCTGCCCCCCACCCTCCGTCCATGAACGAATAACAGGTCTGGTTTTGGGAGGGTCTCCTGTGGGTGATCACAGCTGCTCTGATTGGATGCGGTGAGGGTCAAGGTCAATGTGGAGACAGTTACACAACAGCAGGGGACTTGGTGGTGCTCTGAGCCAGAGCATGGAGCTCTGGAAGATGAGGGGTCCCTCTGTCTCTCCCCAGGGTCAAGGACCTCCAGAGAGGGTCCCCAACCCA